>SZWC01026411.1:14288-26170 GCA_023375785.1 Penium margaritaceum
GAAGGAGAGGAGAAGGGCGGAGGCAATGGCCAAGGCGAAGGAGGCGGAGGAGAGGAAGAAGAGACTGGCAGAGAAGGCGGCAGCCAGGGCAGAGGCTCGAGCCGCCAAGGAGGCAGAGGAGGCTGCGAAACGGAAGGAGAAGGAGAAGGAGAAGAAGGCCCGCAAGAAGGCAGCAGAGGCAGAGAAGAAGGCAGCTGCTGCGGCGGCAGCTGCTGCTTCGGGCACAGATGGCGAAGCAGCAGAGGGCAGCGACGAGGGCGCAGCTGGCGGAGCGTCTTCCTCGGGAGAGGGTGCGGCAGGTGGCGGAAGCAAGGGTGCAGCAGCAGACCCTACTGCCGCGCGTCCTCACCTGTCCAAGCGTCAGCGCAAGCGCCTTGCTGCCGCAGAGAAGGGGGAGGGTCCTGCCACGGCAGGTGCCGTTGCTGCGGCAGCAAAGGGCAAGAGCAAGGAGGGAAGTGGCTCGTCGGGGCTGGCTCTGAAGGTGTTGCTGGCACTGCTGCTGCTTTTGCTAGTGGCCGCCGGCGTCTACTTTGGGGTGAGCACAAACATGCGTACACCACGTTTGCTTTTTGGAATGGTTCATGAAGTGCTGCAGGATTGGCTGATCAGGCTGGTTCTGACGGTTGTGCTGGCGCTGCTGCTGCTGCTGCTTGTGCTCGCTGCTGGTTGGTTTACTTCCGGGTGGCCACAGCCATACGCACTCGCACATCTCCCTGTCCTTCCAAGACTCTTTGCGAAACCAAGGGAAGGATCTCGTTGCTGGAGGTTTTGCAAAACGTTCAACATTTTTTTGCACTCTGAGAAAACGCTCAAGGAGAGCGTCTCTGTGCTGGTCGTCTGTAGAGGATCTGTTCCTTCGTGAGTGAGCAGCAACCAGCTGAACCTACACTTGGCACAACTAGTTCCCTTCCTTGCAAGTTGGTCTGCGCTGTTTTTTGTGAAGGCTTCCTCTTCACGTGCGCGCTACTGTGCTGTGCTTTGCTGTTCTGAATTGTGTCGTGCTGTGCCGTGCTGTACTGTGCTGTACTGCGCTGTGCTATGCTTTGCTGTGCTGTGCTTTGCTGTCCTGTGCTTTGCTGTGCTGTGCTATGCTGTGTAGTGCTGAGCTGTGTTGTGCTGTATTGTGTTGTGCTGTGTTGTGTTGTGTTGTGTTGTGTTGTGTTGTGTTGTGTTGTGTTGTGTTGTGTTGTGTTGTGTTGTGTTGTGTTGTGTTGTGTTGTGTTGTGTTGTGTTGTGTTGTGCTGTGCTGTGCTGTGCTGTGCTGTGCTGCGCTGTGCTGTGCTGTGCTGTGCTGTGCTGTGCTGCGCTGTGCTGTGCTGTGCTGTGCTGTGCTGTGTTGTGGTGTGCTGTGTTGTGCTGTGTTGTGCTGTGTTGTGTTGTGCTGTGCTGTGCTGTGCTGTTCTGTGCCGTGTTGTGGTGCGCTGTGCTGTGCTGTGCTGTGCTGTGCTGTGCTGTGCTATGCTGTGTTGTGCTGAGCTGTGTGGTGCTGTGCTGTACTATGTTGTGTTGTGTTGTGCTGTGCTGTGCTGTGCTGTGCTGTGCTGTGCTGTGCTGTTCTGTGCCGTGTTGTGGTGCGCTGTGCTGTGCTGTACCATGTCATGCCACACCGCACCGTGCGGTGCTGTGCGGTGCCGTTCTGTGCTGTGATGTGATGTCACTTCACTCAAACTTCTATGTCTGGCCAGCCACCATGCACAACCGTCCCAACTGCATGCAATGGATGGCACCTCTCTGGCATGAGCATTGCGCCTGTGGTTGTGTTCATTGCGCCTGATTCAAGATTTCTTGTACGTCTTGCAAAGCGGTCCCTCTCTCCTTGTTTCCTCCACTTTTTGTTTCTGTTGCTGCGCAGGTTCAGGCCTTTTCTGCGCCAAAGCACCCTGTCTTTGCCGAGAGCTCGGAGTAGAGCGGAGCACGTCCCATGCAGTCCACAACAGTTTTTTTTTAGCAGTCTCAGAGAAGTTTCCAGGCACTTTTTGAGCAGTTTCCGAGCCTTTAGTCAGCAGGTTCTGAGCGGTTGCTTGCTAGCATGGGCCGCTGTGCCCTGTGGTTTCAGCTCTAAGATTGTTGGGCCAACAGTCCAGCGCCAATGTGATATGCCAGGAAACCTGTGGAGGTGGCCAGAATAGAGGGTTGGAAAAGAAAATTTGATTTTTGTGAAGGTGGCCATTCCATTTGCTTGATTTGTGTGATTCAGCCGAAGGTTTGTGAGCTCCTACGAGCGTACAACGGCTGCTCTATTCTTGCTACTGTCGTGGACACTGAGGGAGAGAGTTACCCTGTTGCTATCCGTCTTCGGGAGCTTTATCTGCTTGATTTCTGTTTGCCTGCCGTCCACACTGATCTCTGAGCCATGATGTGTGTGTGGGGCATGGCTTTCCAGAGGATTTCTAGAACTCCGGGGTTTCATGTATCACGAAACATCTACGAAAGGAGGATACCACCCAAGCGGGACTTGCTGGGTGCATCGCACATTACGGCTTCTTTCCGCTAGCCGGACGCGGGTGGCATGTGTCACATTATTAGAGGATGACTTGACACGTGGGACTCAACGGTCAGACTGATCGGAGAGCCCTTAGGTCAAGGTGGTTCGGTCTCGGACCTGAACCGTTATTGAGAAAATAGGAATAAGTCTTGTCGGAGTCTATGACATCCAACAGTGCCAGAGTTGTGCCAGAATTGTTCCAGAGGTGTGCCAGAGTTGTGCCAGATGTGTGCCAGAGTTGTGCTAAAGTCGCGCCAGAGTTGAGCCAGAGTTGTGCCATAGTTGTGTTAGAGTTGTGCGAGAGTTGTGCGAGAGTTGTGTCAGAGTTGTGCCAGATGTTGAAGTTCGTTGGCCACGCACAACTCTATGCCCTCTTGCCTCTCACACTCTGCACACACTCTGTACAGATTAAGTGACAATGGTCCCACCCGGGGAAGCGTCCGACGTGCCCATCCTGATTGGAGCCGTTGACACCCTCAAGCTGCTGCTGCTGCTGGACCCAGGAGTGCCCCCGGGCACAAACGGGACCATTGCATGACTCTCTATGGATTTCTATGACTCTCTGTGATGCGGTAGATGGTAGGGCCCGTACATTCTCATTGCCGTGCCCTGCATCATTTTATCTTGCCTTGCATGTGGTGGGGGAGCTGCATATTTCCCGGGTGCTGATCCTTAGGGGGCCACCGTGCCGGTCTTGACCGTGCATCGATGAGTAGCCGCCCTCGGTTTATTCCGAGCGGTCGGGCTCGACCCCCGGGTGGCGACACTTGCTCTCCCGAGCTCGATGCTCGTGGTGGGTGAGTGCTCACCGGTACTAGTCTCGCTCGCTCCCCCCCTCTCTTCCTTGTCTTGGTTTGAGTGTGAACTTTGGAAGCAAGTTACCGCATTGGTGCTTGTTGGTGTCTTGCTCGTGTCTCGCTCGTTGGTGCTTGTTGCATTCTCTCGCCTCACCACACATGGACTAGCTAGCTAAGCAACTTCCTAGCAACTACTGGTATCAGAGCGCGTGAGCCTCCTCTCTCACCGTTCCGCGGTCCTGGTCCTTGAAGCTTCCGCGACCATTGTCTCCTGTGGTCCGTATATCACTGCAGCTGCTCTCGCGGCTGCTCCCCGTCTCCACTTCTCGCCAGCTCGTAGCCGCCGTCTAAGCCGCTCCCCTTCACCACCCTCGATCTCTCGAGACTTCTCGTTTATCTCATGGGGCCTTGCGGGTTCTCTCCTACCCGCTTGCACGTGCGCACAGCCTCTCGTTGCCGTAAGCTGCTTGTGTTGGTGTGTGGGCTTTGGTATGACACTCTCTTGAGGACAATGAGGTTTCTTGGGGTGTGGCACGATGCTATGGTTGAGGTTATGGTGGTCGAGACCCGCGCACCTGGTGAGTGCTACCGGTGTGACGTGGAGACCCATTACCTTCATATGTTATGTATGATCCATGCATGGTGTGGTNCTCTTCCTTGTCTTGGTTTGAGTGTGAACTTTGGAAGCAAGTTACCGCATTGGTGCTTGTTGGTGTCTTGCTCGTGTCTCGCTCGTTGGTGCTTGTTGCATTCTCTCGCCTCACCACACATGGACTAGCTAGCTAAGCAACTTCCTAGCAACTACTGGTATCAGAGCGCGTGAGCCTCCTCTCTCACCGTTCCGCGGTCCTGGTCCTTGAAGCTTCCGCGGGCATTGTCTCCTGTGGTCCGTATATCACTGCAGCTGCTCTCGCGGCTGCTCCCCGTCTCCACTTCTCGCCAGCTCGTAGCCGCCGTCTAAGCCGCTCCCCTTCACCACCCTCGATCTCTCGAGACTTCTCGTTTATCTCATGGGGCCTTGCGGGTTCTCTCCTACCCGCTCGCACGTGCGCACGGCCTCTCGTTGCCGTGAGCTGCTTGTGTTGGTGTGTGGGCTTTGGTCTGACACTCTCTTGAGGACAATGAGGTTTCTTGGGGTGTGGCACGATGCTATGGTTGAGGTTATGGTGGTCGAGACCCGCGCACCTGGTGAGTGCTACCGGTGTGACGTGGAGACCCATTACCTTCATATGTTATGTATGATCCATGCATGGTGTGGTCGAGACCCGGACACCCGAGACATTTTCCGGGGCCACGAGGAGACCTTATTTCTCCGCACCTCTTGCATGATGTTTGACACATAGGTGTGTGATTGACTTCTTGCATGGTCGAGACCCGGGCACTTGGTGGGATGCACCATTGTCACGAGGAGACCCTGTGCTGTGGTATGCTTGATCGGTGCTCGCCATGATTGGTTGCCCGAGCCATTCTGTCCTGCCTTTGCTCAGCCATTGTGGTGTTGACGTATGTGTCAGCCAGGGGGAGTGTTGGTGTGTGGCTTCCACCCGTCACGAGCCATGGCCGTGGCAGCCACAGGTGCACCCGGAGCTGATGTTGAGCGGCGGCCGCATTGGAGATCGTGACGACCCGACGGGACTCCAGATCGTCCAGGGACTTATCCTGCAATTACGCCATGACAGGTGTGACGCAGATGATGCGTCTCTACAGCCTGACTGGCTGGTCCGCCGTTGCTGGAATTTTCTCTGTGGTCGAGACCCACGCACCCGGTAGCCTGTACCGGTGCGATGAGGAGACCTGCGACTTTCGTGTGCTTCTTGTCGTGGAAAGCACACGCTGACGTTTCGGTACTGCACTCGTACATTTATGAGTGCTCTCAGTGCAGTTCAGAGTACTCTAGAGTTTTCTCGGTGGACAGGCCATTTTGGCCGGTTTCCTTGTTTTGCTTGCTATTCGTGTCTGGATGATGCAAACCCACCTGCGTGG
Source organism: Penium margaritaceum (assembly GCA_023375785.1). NCBI lineage: Eukaryota > Viridiplantae > Streptophyta > Zygnematophyceae > Desmidiales > Peniaceae > Penium > Penium margaritaceum. Next base: position 19,554 of record SZWC01026411.1, read on the forward strand.
ATCCGTTGCGTAGAGCTCATCGTTCTACACGTTATGGTGCAGACAGCGCATGAATCTGACACATGAGCAGTGAGTTACGGCCAAAACTGTGATTTTAGGCCAGTTTGAGCAGGTACGAAAAAACCGCCGCCCCTAGCGACTCTAGGCGGCCAGCAACTATTTTGGCTGATTTTTGCTCAGTTGTCATTCTCTCTGCAATTATGTTCATATTGAGCTTCCTGACACTCTGCTCGTGTCCCTACCCAGACCCTTGTAGTTTCGTGCATGACTTGTAACTGTCGTCACACACTGACTGAGCGCTGACGCTTAGTTAAGTGGCAAGCGGTTAGGAAGGTTCCAGGAAGTTTCTCTTGGTATCAGAGCAAACGGGCCACTGCTCGTTCTATTGTGGAGCAGAGATGCAGCATTAGCAGCAGAAGTGTGAGACACAAGTACCGCAACAAGCCTGGGAGTGTTCACCGCGTTATCCGCCACGGTGTGAGGAGCCACACCAGTAGTAGCTGCAGCCAGCGTCGCTGCACTAGCTGCAGCGACCACCGTGAGAGAACCGTGAGAAGGTACGGCAGCGGCAGTCACGGCAACAGCAGCCGCAGCAGCAGGGCAGCAGTCGCCGCAGCCGCACTCACAGCCACACTCGCAGCACACACAGCAGCAGCAGCCGCTAGCAACAGCTTGCAGCCGCTAGCAGCAGCTAGCAGTAGCAGCAGCAGTAGGCGGCAGCTGCATTAGGCGGCAGCAGCAATCAGCAGCAGCAGCAGCGAGCGGCAGCAGTAGCAGCAGGCGGCGGCGTGGAGCAGCAGCCGACGGCAGCAAGCAGCAACAACAACAGCGAGCAGCAAGCAGGAGAAGCAGCAACAGCGGCGGCGAGCATTTGCAGCAGTAGCGGCGGCGGCAAGCAGCTGCAGCAGCAGCGGCAGCAGGCAGCAGCAGCTGCAGTGGCAACATCACCGCAAGGCAGCAGCAGCAGCAGCGGCTGTGGCGGCGAGCAGCTGCAGCGTGTAGTCGCAGCTGCACACGCGCATAGCAGCAGCAGCAGCAGGGGCAGCCAAGGCGGTAGCAGCACCTGCTCCTGCCCCCATTGCGGCAGGCGAGAAGCTGCCTTGCAGCTTCCTGGGGCAAGCTCGCGGTGATCGGCGAGCCCGCCGATCGGCGAGCTCGTCCGATCGATGAGCTCGCCACGAGGGTCGAGCCAGGTAGCCAAAAGAAAAAAAAAGGGGGGGAGGGGGAGAGGACAGAGGGGGGGTCTTTGAGTGGGGCACCCAAGAACAACCCGAAAAGGGGCACCCGAGGAGGTGGCCCAAAAAAAAAAAAGAATACGAGTGGAGCACTCGAGAAAAAAAAGGGAGGTGGCCGGGGTTCACAGTCGTCGGTTGGTGACGACAACCGGTGCAACAGCAACAACCGCAGCCGCAGCGGCACCACCAGCAGCGTTAACAGCCGCAAGAAGTATGGCGAGGACTACCGTCGTCGCTGTTGACGGCGGCCGTAGGCAGCAGCGACAGTAGCAGCAGCACCGAAGGCAACTTGAGGTCGCACATAGCGGTAGCCGCGCGATAGCAGCATAGCAATCGCGTAGCAGTCGCACAACAGCGTACCACTAGCGTGGTAGTGGGCGTCCTCGTGCCGGCGTCGTAGCACGTCTGATAGACTGTACTTCAATCGCCAATCTCCCCTTGTGGCTTTGTGCCAGCAGGAACGAGTGCCCTGTGCACTCACCAATGCAAAGATCAAGAGATGAGCAGATTGGCGTGGCAGGGAGCGCTGCCGGCGTCCTGGTTGGTACCAACAATGCATGCGTGGCAGACACCGCGTCCACAGTGGCGTTTGCAGCCGTGGCACACGCCTCAGGCGTCTAACGGCTTTGCCTGCTATTACTGTGGCGATCGGCACCATGGCTGGCGCCAGTGTCGCCAACGTCCTGCCTGGTGGCGACCGCCCTGGATACGGCTGCACCCTTCTTCTCCATCCGACTCAGAGACGTTGGTCGACACTGTGGCACCCCTCAGTGGAGCTATGGCAGTGTTGTATGCCGAGCTCCAGGGTCTGAAGCGCATGGTGCAACAGTTCACAGACCATAAGGTCTCTGAGTGGGCCGTTGCCACCATGCCGCTACAGACAGCTACATCTTCCTCCTCTCCATCCTCACCTCCGTCAGTGTCATCACCTGACGATGCCACGCCTCCCGACCTTAGCTCCACATCTGACGCCCTCCGCTCTGTGCTAGAGTCAGTTGGAGTCATCACGACCGTTGACCCCTCCGCTTCTGTGGCAGTCACTTCAGCTCGGTGTCGTCGCCCTCGCACTCGGCACGCGAGGCAGTGGACGGCACGTTTGGCGAGACGTGCCCAGGAGGCAGTAGCAGTCGCAGCAGTGGCAGACGTCACCACGGAGATGACTCTCTCGTCCCCAGTCGTAGGGTTGGTGCGGCATCCCTTCGTAGCTTCTACCGGTGCGTCGGTCGAGGGGGGGGATGGAGTGTCTGCCGACGACCACCGGAGAGTGCAGGAGGGATGCGACAGACGGTGCTTCACAACAGGGCGCTCTCAGTGAGGACGAGACATCCGAGGAGTGGTCCGACGTGGAGTCGGAGACGGACGAGTGGTCTGACGCGGAGTTGGAGGCAGACGTGGAGATGGAGATGGAGATGGAGACTGCAGTTGACGTAGTAGAGACCACGACCACAGAGGCAGGTGTGGCAGTACCAGTGGATGGGGCAGTAGTCGCAGCAGCGGTGACAGCCGGTACATGTGGAGCAGACGTCCAGGCAGTGGGTGTGTCGGCAGCCATCGACGTCGTGACAATAGCAGCAGTTGTAGTCACTGCTACTGACGGGACGCCGGCAGTGGACACGCTTGTTGGTGCAGACACTACAATGGTCGTCGCTCCTATAGCAGCTGGTATAGACTCCGCAGGGGTAGACATTCCCTCAGTCTCAGCATCAGCCATTGCAGATACACATTTGGAGGGGGTACCCGGAGAGGCAGGAGACGTTGAGGTTGCCACCACTTCTGCTATGACCGGTGCCGTTGCGGTAGCTGTCTGTGGAGGCGCAGCCGTCACGGAGGATGCAGCTCGAGCAGTAGCTGATGCACCAACAGCCGAGCGGGCCCCTACGCTTGAGCATTTACACTCTGCGCTTCGCGACCAGGAGGATGCAGTGGCACGTGTGGACAGACACCTACAGGACCTCACGCTTGAGCTACGTGCAGCGAGCACACGTTGGAGCACCGTAGATGCCACGGGTCGTCGCTTAGCAGCAGTAGACGTCGAGGATGTGTACACGCGTCTCGAGGCTGCTGAGTGGACGTTCCACGGTGCAGTGTGGAGACGGTCAGACTTACGCCGGCAGTTGGAGGAGGTGATATCAGTGGATGCTTCAGTAGAGACCGCCCGTACAGGAGCAGCTGTTACCGTGGTCCACACTGTTGACAACCGAGTGGCGGTTGTGTCCGTGGCATCAGCTGAGCCTACAGCAGTTACCCCTACAGGCGCATCTGCCGTGGAGGATGCAGAGCGAGCTGCAGACCTGAGGCTCATGGCTGCCCTGACCGGCATCGCTCACACCATGGCGGTTCCAGCCGACGACACACCTACACACGTCCGAGCTACAGTTCCCGTACCTGAGCGCCTGCGCTTGGCGGTCGACGAGCAGGAGGTAGATGTGGCTCGTGCGGAGGCGCACGTGCAGGATCTCATGGCCGAGCTCCGGGAGGCCAGCAGCCGTTGTTACACTACGGATGTTCGAGCACGTCAGGCTGCCGAGGAGTGCATGGAGGATGTGCACATGCGTCTTGAGGCAGCTGAGAGGTCTTTACAGGACGAACGTCGGAGACGGGCGGACGCTCAGCGGCAGGTGGACGATTGATTGCGTACCAGGGGTTGGGAGGAGCCCCAGGGCACTGTGCGGGCTCCCGATGATGACGACGATGTAGCAGAGGCAGATTCACCGACGGATGCCGACGTCCGACCAGGAGTCGACGGCCGAGTGACAGGTGTGCCAGCAGCAGTCGGTGCCTCTACAGTAGAACCTCTTGCAGATGCAGACGCTCTCGATGCCGACACGTTGTCTAGTGTCGACGCCCTGCCAGCAGCTGGTGGCCAGGCGACAGATGATTCGACGGTTGACCTCCGCGATGAGGCGGCGAGGCTGCAGGAGGCCGTGGCTCGTGCCGACGCACACGCGATCGAGGTCCACCGTCAGGTTTGTTCTGCGACTGTCCGCCTACATGCCGCAGATGCAGCCGCCCGGCCGACAGCTGCAGCAGAGCTCGACGAGCTGTACACGTGTCTCGATGCTACTGAGTCCGCGTGGCGGTGTACAGTTCAGCAGCTGGCAGGAATACAACAGGTGATGCAGTTGGAGGAGGCCCTCAGCGCTGTACCAGTCACAACAGCAGGTGACGACAACGATGATGACGACAGCGACGAAGATAGCGACGACGGCGCTCCAGGGTGAGGCTATGTGCGAGCACATCCGACCAGCATCATCGTCACCCTTACTACTATTTTTCAGGGGTGTGTGGCCATGGGGGAGCCATGCTCCCTCCTGAGGGATTGTGTTAGGCGCGGCCATCAGCTTTGCTTGTGCTGTCAGCCTCTGCGGCCCAGGGGGAGTGTTGGTGTGTGGGCTTTGGCCTGACACTCTCGTGAGGACAATGAGGTTTCTTGGAGTGTGGCACGATGCTATGGTTGAGGTTATGGTGGTCGAGACCCGCGCACCTGGTGAGTGCTACTAGTGTGACGTGGAGACCCATTACCTTCATCTGTTATGTATGATCCATGCATGGTGTGGTCGAGACCCGGATACCCGAGACATTTTCCGGGGCCACGAGGAGACCTTATTTCTCTGCACCTCTTGCATGATGTTTGACACGTAGGTGTGTGATTGAATTCTTGCATGGTCGAGACCCGGGCACTTGGTGGGATACACCATTGTCACGAGGAGACCCTGTGCTGTGGTATGCTTGATCGGTGCTCACCATGATTGGTTGCCCGAGCCATTCTGTCCTGCCTTTGCTCAGCCATTGTGGTGTTGACGGATGTGTCAGCCAGGGGGAGTGTTGGTGTGTGTGGCTTCCACCCGTCACGAGCCATGGCCGTGGCAGCCACAGGTGCACCCGGAGCTGATGTTGAGCGGTGGCCTCATTGGAGATCGTGACGATCCGACGGGACTCCGGATCGTCCAGGGACTTATCCAATAGTTACGCCATGACAGGTGTGACACAGATGATGCGTCTCTACAGCCTGACTGGCTGGTCCGCCGTTGCTGGAATTTTCTCGGTGGTCGAGACCCACGCACCCGGTAGCCTGTACCGGCGCGATGAGGAGACCTGCGACTTTGGTGTGCTTCCTGTCGTGGAAAGCACACGGTGACGTCTCGGTACTTCACTCGTACATTTATGAGTGCTCTCAGTGCAGTTCAGAGTGCTCTAGAGTTTTCTCGGTGGACAGGCTATTTTGGCCGGTTTCCTTGTTTTGCTTGCTATTCGTGTCTGGATGATGCAAATCCACCTTGCGTGGATCCGTTGCATAGAGCTCATTGTTTTGCACGTTCTGGTGTAGACAGCGCGTGAATCTGACACTTGAGCAATGAGTTACAGCCAAAACTGTGATTTTAGGCCAGTTTGAGCTGGTACGAAAATACCGCCGCCCCTAGCGACTCTAGGCGGCCAGCAACTATTTGGGCTGTTTGTTTCTCAGTTGTCATTCTCTCATTGCAATCATGTTCATATTGAGCTTCCTGACACTCTGCACGTGTGCCTACCCAGACCCTTGTAGTTTCGTGCATGATTTGTAACTGTCGTCACACACTGACTGAGCGCTGACGCTTAGTTAAGTGGCAAGCAGTTAGGAAGGTTCCAGGAAGTTTCTCTGCTGGAACCTCTCCCGGCCCTCGCACAGCCCTCAGTCGCCTCGGTACTCTCCGCAGCCGCTCTCGGCTATCCTCGAGGTCGTTCGTGGTGCTCCGGCGCACGTCCCGTCTCCTCTTTGCTCTCCGCGACCTCTTGCCGCACCCGGCTGCTCTTGCGTGCTCCTCACGGTCTCTGCTCTCTCAGCTATCAAGCCTTTCTTTGCGGTCACTCTCGGCTGCACACGGTTGCCCTCAGGTGTCCGTGGTTTGCGGGTGTTTCTCTCGTCCGGCAGTTTGTCTTGTCCCCCCCCGCTACGCTCGGCCGCGTATTTCTCTCACTTGCTATCGCAGCAGTTTGTGAAATCCCCTCTCTGCTCTCCGTGACTGCTCTTCAGCTGCCACTGCAGCCTTAGTGGCCACCCTGGACTCACCACCGCTCGACGGGCCCCCGAACGAGGAGCTTGATTCTCCTCGTACTGCAGTATGCTACGTTGATCACGGGTGGGAGGACCCTCGGGATTACGACCCTCCTACACCTTCAGACAAGGACACACCACTCTGGTTTCACATGCTCGACTCCTCTTACTGGCGAGAGGATCTGGAGAGGGAAGCAGCTGCACGAGAGGAAGAGATCAACCGACAGGTGTACACGGCGGACGATGTGCCACCGTCACCCCCTCATCCTCCAACCATGCAACCCCCTGGCAGAACTCCACCATTCACGTCTGCATCTACCTCCAACACCACCGCCGGTCCGTCCCTTGCT
>SZWC01026412.1:0-20599 GCA_023375785.1 Penium margaritaceum
CTACCAATGAGCATGATTTCCATGCGCCCGTTGACCTCCCATAGCGACGGAGGACCATATAGGCAAGGTTGGTCTTATCCAAGAAGGCAAAGCTGGATGGCTCATCAGGCCACTACACGAATTTTTCAGTGCAAGCCGATGTATCACTAACCTGAGAGTTACACTGCAGCTGGCCCATCCGTGACAAACATGTTCAACCATCCACTACTTCCTTTCATGCTGTTGTGGAGTCTTGCCAAAGCCTTGTTGTGGCCCTCGTCGTTCTTCCTTTGATTGGTGATCATGTTTTCATGTTTTCCTTGTATTCTCAGCGTAGTTCCTTGGAACCCATGTGTGTATGCATTTATTATACATGGCTTGTTGTTCAACGCGTGCAAGACCAAACAGTACCTTGTACAAGAATGTATTTTCAGGAAGCTTTGAGATTTTGACATCCAAAATTGCACCGTACGCAGGCATGCTGGCTGCATCTATTTGCGGTGTAGTTAGACGGTTTCCATTTTGTTGTGCAACTTATTTTTCCGAAAATACTGCATGTCCATTCTAATGAATGTTTTATTTTGAAATGCTTGTAGTGCTGGCCATTGGGTGCACTTGTTGAGATAATGTTGTTCAACTAGCAGAACAGGCCTAGACTTTCCACACTGTCGTAGGAAGAAATGGAACCTAAGACCTATGGATATATCCGTGTAATCACTGTGGATGAGGAAAGGATTGAATTACTCACATTTTCATAGTAGCTAATGGCTAGAGCTGTCCTGGCTTCAAACAGGATTATCTAACTGTTCAAGTCAGCTTATGAATCAGACTACCATAACCATTCTTGAGCCTCCTGTTGGCCCGAATGCTGGAAGGTTTGATAGTACATGGATCCAACACTTTTCATGAGAAAAGGGGAAAAAATGGGATTATCTTACCAATATGTCCCTTTTAAAAGGCAATGTGAAATCAACCACAAGATTCTTGGGCCCTTCACAGCTCCAAACTTAAAAAATGAATTCCACTTAGACAGAAATGGGTGCATGGTGTTTGGGGATTTGTTGTGAACTTCATAATTTTACTTATATGTAGGTTAAGTTCATTATGTTGGGAAATAAATTCTCTCCAAGGTAGCATACTTCTTTCCACGTACCTCAAATGTTGTCTAGTAAACATGGCTAATGTGTGATTTTTCCAATGCAAAGAAAGGAAGAGTACATCCCGTACTACCACAACATGTTTAACAAATGTCAAGACACAATGCTGCAGACTTTTAAAATACTAACAACCTATTATCCCAGATCAAGGTAACATGTTTTTTATGATTATGGACCTGAACATCATACTCATTCTTGCCTAGACTTAACAACCTCAATGTGGTGTGTAAACGCTTGACGCAAGTGTGGATGTAAGAAGGGCTAGTGCATGGTGTGGTAGAAAACATTTCTCAGAAAAGTGGTAGGACGACAAGCAAGCGCCCATGGCATTTTGGCATGTCATGAACAAAATGTTCCCGAATAGTTTAGAGAGCCTTTTATTGGAGACCAGGTTGACAGAATCGTTGAATCAGATAGATGTGTAATGCACCAGAAGGCCCTTTTGGTCAACGAGATGACCTTGCGACTATGTAAGTTAATATGTTTATCATTTACATGGTCAAAATCTAGGATGTGTAGAATTCCCATCAAAGATAAACGACCATGCCTTGGGATGTTGTTTACCCAGCCAAGCATAGGAAGGGTGTCCAGTATAAAATGGCTCATATTGCCTTCAACAATCTCAAGAACCTCAAGCACCTAGATTCTTCACTGAGGAAATTCACCATGCTTGTGTAGAAGAAATGGCATACCCAAGGCCAATGATATGCATACTGTGTTTAAAGAACACATTGATAGATTTTTGTGTTAATGAGAAGTCAAGTTATACTCTTCCTTTTCTTGAATTTACAGATTCTACATATCAAATTTACAAAGAAATGACCATTAAAACATGCCAAGCATAGAAGAATAGGAAGAAATTTCTATATGACTGTGCTATATGTGACTATATGTGCCGCATGTTTCGAAATCCCAATGTATGACTATGATGCACAGTCGGGCCATGACTTAAATGCTAGAATGGATAGATGGACAACTGGACATTGAATTGGGACAAATGAAAAGAAGCCAACAAATTTGTTTTATGGGAATTCTCTTGGATAAAAGGCCCCAAGCCAGAAATGTGGCGATGAAAACAAGGGATTGCAAGAAGTGAGTACACTTATATACTTGGCCTCCTACAAGAGAATGTACTACGCTTTCATGGAGCCTGGCCACTTCGAGATTGATTGTCGTAAGGCTGGTGGAGGTGGAAGAAATGAGACTGCACTTGCTGCAGCTACCAAACCATGTGCAGATTGTGCATCAACGGGCATCATAGGGGGCCAGAGATGGCTATGGCCATGGGAATGGCCAAGGCTGTGGAGAACATCAATGATATGGTTTAGGTTTTCCTGGCCCCTCAGCAGTTTAGGTAGAGACCAGTGAGGGTTTGATGTTTGTTGATGGTGATGTGAAACACTCTAAGTTCCTCGTGAATTGAAACAAGTATGTTTTTTAATCTCCTCTTCATTAAACTCACTCTACACTTGGTGTCCATCCTGCCACGCTATATCTTGCCTCTTGTCATGACACACATTATTTAAGTCTCTTAAACACGGAGAAACAGACCTCCATTCAAAACTATTTGATGTCATGATTGAGGAAAGCACCCTGAGGTGATGTGCCTAATGAAATTTTCTCTACCTTTGCGTGTCAAACTTGACTACATTCAAAGATTACAAATTTATTGTAACGTTCATAACAAGTCATAAATTAGAAAAAATAGTGGATTAGTTATTAGAGTCATGATATACAACACATGAATCTTGTACTCACCACAAGCTTGGATCACTATGATTTAATACTTTCACTCAAAGGAGCAAAGACTATTCAATCATGGAAATGAAACTAAAGGGAAAATCGTTGATTCTGCTGCGAATTTTTCTAGGAAGATCCGGAGGATTTAACTCCCCCTTTATCTTGGTTTTCACCTGGCATGTTGACCATATATGAGCTAGAAATTAGTGCGATTATTGTCGGTGAAAGTTAGATATGTATGTGATTTGTACATCTCTTTTTAAAGTCAGTGATGCAAGAATAGTATCAGTTTGAATTTTCTCAACCTTCTCCTCCCCTTGGTTATAATTCTTAGCAATCCCTTATCCCAAAAGAACACGTCTCTTATGTGTCTTGAATGAAAAGAACAAATACTTCGAAATGGAGGGCACAGATTGAATTTTCTCACCCTTATTCCTCTTCAATAAATGTGACATGAATTCCAAGCCAACTTACATATGATACAAATCAAGATACAGATCTGACAAGTATGGTTTCATATCTTGGTGGAAGTGGTGGAGGAAAATCCCCACGTGAAAACCCAGCATCCAAAGTTGTTGGATGTGTTACAAGATGCATCTGTAGACCTTTCACCAAAAAAGTGCATGTGATACATCATTCTGGTACCCAGGTTTCATTCATGTGATTCTCAGAGGCTAAATGCCAAACCAAGGTGTACCTTTTAAACTAGTGCCTCGAGTCAAACATCCTACTGCTCTTGGTTTTCAACAAATGAAGATTTAAGAATTACGAAATCTATTAATGAAATGAGATTTTTTAAAGTTGAAATGACTTAATGGTCCTAAATGGTAGAATCTTTATGAAATGATACCTTGATCTCAACATTTACTATGTAGACAGCACCATGACAGTCCAAGGTCACATTTGAGGTCCATAGCCTCTCAAATCACATTTGTGTTTATTTACTTGCGTGACATTTTGAATCCATTGAAGAAAATAATGTATTACAATCAATTGACCAAAAAAAAATAAACATCAGAATCCAAGAGCAGTAGGGTGGTTCATTCTACGGTACACTCAGCCTCTTTGTGATAAAATTTCCAGCCAGTTTACGCATGTGCATAAATTACCAAGCATGAAACATACTTACAGCGATACATGAATTTCCATTAGCATGAACAAAGAAGATTCTTCTTAGCTTCAGTGAAGGAAATATTTGTGTCCATCTCATCTGTAGGGCACCATTATCTTTCCATCCTGGAGGATGCTGTATCAGATATTGTGTTACAGGACTTCATGAGTCTTGAGGTTTTATGCTTTAGGCATACAAATGCGGTGGACAATTTATAGGATAAACGAACCAAATACATTCCAAAAAACTTGATAAGTTTATCTTGGTCTTATCTGAAGACATCATGGTCTTCAAAAACCTATTGAATGAGCACATGAAACATTTACACGAAGCCCTCAAAGCATGTGGTAATTTGTAAAAGTTCACGTTTACACTAAACAAACTTGAATAACACAGAGACATGGTTAGCAAGGATGAAACCTGTGTTGAGTCCTAAAAAGTGCCAATTGAATTACATTAGTGGCACAAATCCTGTCATTTCATTGTCTTGAAAACAACTTTTGCATAATCATATAATGATATTGAACCTTCGTACCATCTCTAGCTAGGCTCCAACAGAAAGCACGAATTCTTTGTTATTTCCTAATTTTTCAAGGTGTGGCATTGTTATATTGAGAGGGATGTTACTTTTGTAGCTTTCACTCAGTCCACTACAAATGCCGTTCTTCTACACACACATTTACCTATTCCTCGCCAGTGTGAATGCAAAGAACTCTCGTCATGTTTCGCCACCAAACTCACCTTCTCATCTCGGGATGTTTGCTTCAGCACATGGGCTCACCGTGAGCACCTCTAGCAATGCTCTCTACCGCCTCATCCTTTTATTTCGATGCCTCTTATCCCACAACCCAATTAATCTGCTTGTATTCTTCGCATGCTCATCAATGTTGGCCCATACGAGATTGGTTCATATAAAGTTGACACATCACATGATACTCATGTGAATCCTGCTGGCACCTATGTTTTGCTTCGTCGTTGCAACATTGTCACCGGCCATGTAACAAAAAGTGCACTGATCATCTAGTTCAACTAGCTTCACATGTATGTAGACGAGACAGCCGATGTGCACTGGGCTCATCGCTTGAAGCTGCGTTGCGACCTTGGTAAGGCTGCATCTAGGTAGCTCTTTTCCTGCCTCTCCATTGTCATTGGAATAATTCTCGAGCTGTCAGACCTCTCTTTTCATGTCCCTGCTAATAAGCTTGAGTGCCTTGCTTCTATTCTCAATGCCCCTGATACACCTCTTGGCATTGGCATATTGCATAAATTCATCGCAGCTCACCCACTCATTGGTGGAGTAATTCACAGAATAACCCCTTTCATCATTCAATCGTTGTTGATTTGGCCACTTGTTCTATCTCCTCTTCCTCTTCATCCTCTTCTTCCTCCACCTCCAACCCCACCTCCTGTTTCCTTGGTGTTTCTCAGACCGTGTTTGATGTGGATCATGTGCATGGTGGTTGAGGGTATGGAGGGGGCATTGGAAATGGTGGGGGCTGTGACGGCAAGGACCATAGCACCTCATTGTCCTCATCTTCCTCCCCTGGCACTGATAGCTAGAACTGTAGCCAAACCGGTCACTCCTCCGTAACTTTCCCATACCCGCGTAATGATACTCGGCTGGTATTTTCCATGAAGGTACGTTGCGCACACAACACTTCTGCTAGTGTTTCATTCACTTAATCCACTGGGTTCTCAAACACTTCCATCTTTACTAGTTCTTCCTCTAACACGTCCAACAATGGTGGCATTCATCATGTTGCTGCCCTGTCCTTGCCACCGAATGATTTCCTCTCCATAGCCAGCCTTCTTACTACGCCCCAGCATCTATCTACTACTCCTCGCCTACTTCCTCGCTAGATGATGGTGACCGATTTCGCAGTGACCACTCTGACAGTGGTTGTAGTAACGACCGCCATGCTGCTAAGAATAGCCTAGAGAAGACCCTCATTGACCTCCTCCATCTTTGTGATAAGGAAGTGGGAATGTATTTGGGACCTCCTCCATCCATGTGTGCTAGTCTGATGGGACTCTTTGGATTGTCTCTTCTGGGACTGTTGAAGGGATGCTACTTGCTGATGTTCTGTGGATTGAGCATTGGCCATCTGTTTCCGTGCAGTATTGTCTTTCTGAATTTTACGAGTCACATCCTCTCATACTTCACATTGTGCCAATCTGTTGTATTATCTCGCCCAATCGTTGCTCCTCACGCTTTAGGCTCACTGACTCTAGTTCCACCCACCACATGATATTCTATAGGTCATTGTTTTTCTCCCGTGGACCTGAATTCCCCATCCAGTTTGTTTGCATTGGCCTGGACCAGCTGCTACCCGTCCAGGTATTGGTCTTGTGTGCTTTGTTGGTCCAGGGGAAGACCTTTTTCTGCTATTCATGTTTTATGTTCCTAATCTTAAGTACAGCTTACTGTCTCTTACCACCCTAGATGATCACAACATGGACTTCGTCTCAAGCGATGGTGTTTTTCTGTCTTGATGTAGTCCTCTTGCCCTGTTGTGCTCCCTGGTACTTGCTTTGTTTGGCTGTTTCTTTTTCCTCTATCACTGCCCTCGTCTTCCGCGTCACTTGTCCTTGTTCATGTCACATTTACACCGCTGTCAGTAACAGCCTGTTACATCTACACCCACTTCATGAAATTGACCCTGCTTCTCTTGCTCCTCATTGCATTGCTGATTGTTTTGAATGCAAAAACTGTTTCCCGATTCCATAGCTCTCCAATGCCTTGCGACATGGAACCATGCAAGAGAATACAAGCACTCTTGGACTTGTATCCGTCTTGAAGATAAAGTGAATGCAAACAATGTCTTTTCAACACCATTGGGAACAAAATACACGCAGAACTATTCCAAAAATCCTCATCCCAACGAATCTTTAGGAGTGTGTTGGGGTGGATTTCATCACCTATGTTACCACTTCATCCCATGGCAATAATGAGAGTTTTCTTTGGAAGTCTCTCAAAAAAACCGACTCTAATGTGAATGTATAAGAAACCACCAGGCTCTTCTTTGAGGTTTTTGTGAACCATCTCAGCTTTATTTTTAGTATTCTGTGTGGTAGAGAAGACATCATCTACTACATTATGTTAAAACATAAGTGACCAGTTTAAAGGTAAGTTACAAGTATAAACAGCATCTCACTCTAGAGGCAATGGATAAAGCAACCGCAACAATCACGCTCAAGACAAATAATCAGTGATGTATGTGGACCTTGTTCCCGATGGGTCATATGCCAAACCTTGTTCTTATAATGATAATCCATTATCAAAGGAGGTTGCTGGACGTGCTAAACTATGAGGTGTATTGTAGTTCAAGAGATCTATGGGCGTGTTCACATCGAACATGGTGAGAGGAAAATGAAAAACAATTTTCACAATGTTGTTGCTTCATAGAAAGAAAAGGATTCAAAGTGAATGGTGAGGAATGTAAGCGAAGATAGCCACCTTGACCCTCTAGTTCACGTTGTCAATGATGGTTGTCGGCCTACCCTGTGCTAGCTGTTGGTCTGCCTGGGGTGGGGCACTTGGGTGGCAAGGGATGGACAGGTATCTGGCTGCCATTTACCCAATCGGTTGTTGACTGCTCGGTTGGTAGCCATAAGGGTGGGAGGCCTCAAAAGGCAAGGCCGGTTGTCGTGGGCCCTCAAGTTTTGTCTCTTCTCCTTGTTAGAAAGAAAGGAAGAAGAAGGGAAGAGGAAGCAAGGAAGTAAGAGACAATGGGTGATGTGTGTGTGTGTGTGTGTGTGTGTGTGTGTGTGTGAGTGAGTGAGTGAGTGTATGTTTGTGTGTGTGTGTGTGTGTGTGTGTGTGAGAGAGAGAGAGAGAGAGAGAGAGAGAGATAATGGGAGGAGAGAGAGATAGTGAGAGAGGAAGAGGGAGAGATAGAGAGGGAGAGAGAGAGGGGGATGAGGGAGGGAGGGAAGGAGGGAGGCAGATGGAGAGAGGAGGGGGGAGAGAGCAAGAAGGAGAGAGAGAGAGGGATGGGGAGGGATGTACATGCATACATGTGTATCTTTACACACACATATAAAACACACATATGCACACACTCACCAACAAAGACACACACGCAGAGAGAAAAAGAGAGTGTGTGTGTGTGTGTGTGTGTGTGTGTGTGTGTGAGAGAGAGAGAGAGAGAGAGAGAGAGAGAGAGAGAGAGAGAGAGAGAGAGAGAGAGAGAGAGAGAGAGAGAGAGAGCGGTTGTAAAAGGTAACTGAACAATCTTTGCTGAAATTGGGCGAGCTGAAGATCAATTGTTACCACCTCTTATTAGAACGTGTCCCTCTGATTATCTTTGATTCTAGTTATCAGAGAGGAAGAAGAATGGTGGTACAAGACGTTTAAGTGTACCTAAGTCACATTGCCCTGGGAACAGGTGAAGTTTGTGATTATTGCACACTTGACGGTCCTAGTTGTAATTGTAGTGCTAAAACACAAGTTCTCGGATAGAACCAACCTTACATGGGACCTCAATTCAGAGAAGAGGTAAGCAAGAATACCAGCCTTGGAAGATCGGTTTGTCTGTCCATATAGTTGGTCATGATCGTTGCCCCTGAGCGAAGCAAAGAGGAACAAGACTTTGCATGCAATGCGTGTAGAGGGTTTCATTGTAACCCATAGTAAGGAATCTCGAGTTTGGTTAGATTATGGGATTGGAAAAATGTTTTGTTTAGCTTTTGATATGGCTTCCAATTTGTTAAAAAACTTGAAAGAGTTTTTCCGTGGAAAGAGATAAGATCTTCGGGATAACATTGTTTGGGAATTGTCTCTCCACTCAAAAAGTGAAGAGATTTCCTACGGATGATGTTACTAACTTGAAAGAAAGGGGAATTATGGAACGGGGGAGTGACCATATATCCACGGAATTCTTGATATGTATCGATATGCACATAAACCACGCCATATCGAATTGTGGATTTTGTTCCCTTCTTTATCAACACTATACCGAGCAAGTGTGCAAAAAAACCCGCCATATCCAAATGTGTGCACATTGTCGCGACCGCATGCCATCCAGCGACAGCATAGAAACATCGCCCAACATGAAAGAAAAATCACAAATCCCTCAATAGAGGGGTTTGTGACTTTTTTCACAAAGGTTTGCGGGGCCCAGCAGGAGCCCACGCAAGAATGAAACCCTAAGACCCCGAGTGTTACTTGGGGTAGGGTTTGAAAGTGGGTTGCATGTAATGAAGTAGGTTTTGTTTCTGAACAAACATTGAAAAAATGGGTTTTTGCTCGATCGCGATCGAGAAATGATCCTTTTCTTTTCTGGACTTGCAAACCACCATTCGCGAATGTAGGGTTTTATGTTTGCGCGGGCTCCGTCGGCACAGACATAGGAAACCCTAAATTTGTGAATGGGGGTTTGCGAGTCCAAAAAGAAAACAAAAGGCTCAATGCTCAATCAAGATTCTCACGGCGAGGGGGGTGATACATCACCCCCCTCGATTCGCTTGATCAGCAACTTACATTGCCGATCAATCAAGGCTATGCACTTGGTATGGCATGGTTTTTTCATACTCTTTGGATATGGCGTGGTTAATATTCAACTCACGGTTATAACAGGCTTATATTGACGCTTGCGTAGATACATCAGCCATGTAGCTTATTATGGAGCCTAAAATACCTCGAAGACAGTTTTTTACCTGAGAAAACTTCGACCAAGACTTGGAAATGGCATGATAACCCTTCTACCAAATTCGCGAGGGGGTTGGTAACGCCCTACCCAGTGACTAAATTATATTGATGTCCTGCCCAGCATCTTGAAGATCAAGGCTGCCCTGCCCACTTGCTTCACCATGCTCATTCCGCGGCATGCGTTGCTGATCGAGCAAACCGAGGTGGGGCATGTCAACCCCCCTCGCGACTCTTCCTCCAACGCGAGAATCGCAATGGAGCGATGAGCTTTTTTTTTCTCTACACGCAACCCCCCTTGTTGGATTCAAGGTCTTGTATGCTTCACGTGGGCGGAGCCCTCACAAAACAAAAAACTCTACATCAAACTAGGGGGTTTGCGTGTAGAGAAAGAAAAAAAAAGACAAAGAGCTCATTGCTCGATCGCAATTGAGCGAAAATGCCCGTTCTCGAGATCGAGCGGAAATGCTCATTTAGTTTTTTTCTTTTAACTCGCAAACCCCAAATTCTTCACATGCAAACCGTAGTCAAATGCTACCCCGGATTACATTAAATGTTTTAGGGTTTTATTCTTGCGTGGGTTCTTGCTGGGCCCCACAATAGCGGGGCCGAGTAGGTTCCCTTTCAATGCATGGGGAGTCTCGGACCCCCCATGCAAACCATACACAGCCCCCCCCCCCTCCCCATGAACATTCACAAACCCCTCGAATGACAGGTTTGTGAATGTTCCAAAAAATCGATGATGTCAGCATGTTGACGCTCCATCAAATGCAGCGTAGACATGATGTGATTCCTTGCTATTCGCGGAAAAAGTGTCAATATTCTCAGGCCAATGGATAGGGGAGTGTTATTCTTCCGAACGCCTAGATAAGATGCTAGTATTCTTTTGTTTGCTGGGTAGGACATACACACAATCAAAGTTTGTGGGTAATCCCTACACGTACGCACTTGGAAAATGGAGTGTAACTAGATTATGACCAAGGGCCAAAAAAACGAGGTAAATAGAGTCAACACAATCGGATTTGGGTACATGTAGGGATTACCTACGTGATTCGATTGCGTATATGCCCTGCTCGACATTCGAAAGAATAAAACTACCTTACTCGTCATTCGGAAGAATAAATTTCCCCTACCCATTGAGATGAGAATATTGACAATTTACCCACAAACAGGAAGAAAACATAGTATGACAACGTTGCATGTGATGTAGCGTCGACATGCTGACATCATCGATTTCTTTGAACATTAACAAACCCCTCATTCAAAGAATTTTGTGAATATTGGGGGGGGTGGGGTTGCGTTTGGTTTGCATGGGGAGTCCGAGACTCCCCATGCGTTGAAAGGAAACCTTTTGGGCCATGCTATCACGAGGCCCACCCCCACCTGGAGCCTGCACAAAACTAAAACCCTCAAACCCTAAACGTAGTTTAGGGTGTGGGTTGATTAGGGATTTTGTATTAAAACTAGAAGGGTTTGTGTGGTAGGTAAAAATGAACGAGCGTTTCTGGTCGATTAAAAAAACAGGCGTTCTCGCTTGATCGAGATCATACGATGACCTCTGTTTTCTTCCGACATGCAAACCCTTTAGTTTTATGTAGGGTTTCATGTTTTGTTCGGGCTCCGTTCGTGTAAAACATAGAAAACCCTGAATCAAACCAGGGGTTTGTGTTACATATTGGACGTACACGAGCCCCTGATGTTTCCGTGTGGGCATTTTTGTCATTACAAAAACAGCCCACTGTGTGTCGAGGCTTCATTTTTCGACCCGATGTTCGAGGAGAATTCGGCCAACTGCCCTTGCCCTCTGGTGAAACTTCTCGAACCTCCTCACAACTTTGACCACTTTTGAGAATCGATGACCTAACTGTCACGACCTTTTGGTTGACTTCTCGACGCATGAAGAAGTCTCTAGATATATAGAGATGCATCTCGCATCTCCGCCGTCGATCCTCGAATATCCCCAATTCCTTGGCGGAGCTTCTTGAATCCGACCACTCACGCTGCAACTCCACACGCATCACTTGATGATCGACCCAATGACCCTGACTACTTCACACATGTAACTCGACACTTGTATGTATGTGTTCGATAATTTCGACACTTGTCATCGAAGTACACTTACCACTAATAATAAATCGCTCAGGTGTCCCAAATTTTCAATCGTGTTTTGCCTCGCAACTTCTACCTGTTCACCATGTATGGTTGTACGCCACAACAATTAAAGTTAGAAAAAAAACAGGCCATTGCTTGATCGCGATTTTTGCGTGGAAACAGGAATTACGAGGGGCATGGACGTGCCCCACCTTGCTTTCCTCGACCAGAGGCGCATGCCGCTGATTGAGCATGGTGAAGCCAGTCGGCAGGTCAGTCCTTTTTTGTAAGTCACTTGGCAAGGCTTTAAAATTATTCGTTCACTGGGTATAGTGTCACCAACCTCCACGCGACTTGGGTAGGAGGGTGATTATGCCCTTCAGAAATTTCAATCGTCATAATAACCCGTTAAACCAATCTGCGAGGGGGTTGGTGACGTCCTACCCAGCCAACAAATTTTCTCCTTGCCATGCCCAGTGACTTAAAAAATAGAAGGACGGTGTAGTAATACACCCATCATTCCGGTTGATAAATTAACGGTGGTCATAGTTGGAAACGGAAAGATACCGGAGTCCAAAGTCGCGAATAGAAAGACGGCGCTCTCCATGGTGGCCAACGAAATAACAGCGGTGCCCATGTTTTTCATCTTGCGACCGAAAATAGACACGACTGATATATATTTCATGCATGTAAGACATTTGACATGGATTATGACATAGAGCTTCGCCGGTCTGTTGTGATTTGTGACATTCTTGTCGACCTGTACACTGTACAGTGACCACTCGGTTGTGTCCATACTTGCGCAGATCCCTCATGCGGACCCTGGTGAAACCGGTGCGTCATCTGGTGGTGGACTACCAGCTTGGAGCTGACCGACGACCGTTCTAGAGCTGTGGACGCTGCCCGGGACCTCTTGCATTTCTTCTGTAGCACGTATGAGTTTATCGGTGGACTTGCCATGGGCCGACATGCATGCTTTTGCATTGTGTGTCTACCATTTGATGTCGGATGCATGCATGTGACCAGTCATAGCGTCCGGCTTGTGAATCTGCACATGTGGGTTTAGACTGCGTAGCGTTTTGACATGTCTACGATGAGTTACAGCCAAAACAGTGGTTTTGGGCTAGTTTTAGGACAGATCTTGTGCTACCATATGCGACACCCGCTGTGCGCCGTAGCAGGTGCTTATGTCATGGACCTGTCATTTTTCATATCTCTGTACAAATGCTATTGAAGCATTCTAACACTTTGTCTTGTGTCTCCTAGCTAGACTCTTGCTGCTGTGTGTACGACTTGTGATTGTCGTCATCGTCTCATAAGGCACTGACGCCTAGTCGGCGGCTGCGTCGCTAGGAAGCTTCCACACATCTTCTCATGGTATCACAGTGGTGAGACACTTCTCGTCGAGCCCTGCAGCAGAGGTGTAGTAGAGCAGCAACAGTAGGTGTCACGCTGTTGCCGATCCACAAGGACCTGCCGACGACACCCAACAGTCGTCGACGTCACCCACAAGACAATGCATCAGCAGCAGCCGCTAGTAGTAGCAGGTGACAACTACAGCAGGCGGCAGCCGCTAGCAGCTGCTGGCATTGGGTCCAGCAGTGGTGGCAATGGGCCACAGCCACGGCAGGTGGCGGCGGGCAGCAGCACCAACACCCCGCGGCAGCAGCAGTAGCACACAGCAGGAGAAGCGCATAGCAGCGCTGCGTAGCGGCAGCGGTGGCGATGGGCAGCAACAACGTGCAGAAGTAGCAGCATTAAGCAGCAGCAGTAGCAGAAGCATACAACAGCAGTAGCAGCGACAGTGCAACAGAGCAGTAGCAACGCGTGGCGACAGCAACGCGCAGCAGCCGCTACGCGCAGTAACTGTAGCAGCAGCACGCAGGTACGCTACAACGCAGTAGCAGTACGCAGCTGCTACCACAGCTGCGCAAGCAGCCGCGCGGCTGTTGCTACAGGTGCCAAGGCACCAGTAGTAGCTGCTGAGCGGAAGCTGATGCGGAGCTTCCGCGCAGCTTCCGCATGGTTGTTGCGGAGCAGCCGCCCCCTGCGCAACGGGGCAACAATCACGAGGATTATCCCAAAAAAAGGAGGAGGGGAGCTGACGTCATCATTTTTCTTGCTGACGGCATCAGGTCATGCTCACGTTAGCAACAAACTACTGATGTCAGCACTTTCCTTGGCTAAATTTTTGGTCAGAGAGTCAAAAGTTGCGAGCGTTTCAACTCCTCCAGAAACGGTGATGTTTCCACAGTCCGACCAAGTTGACATCTCGTCCCATAATGAGTGGTGACATGGCTCCGTCCGATGGTGAGGGAAAAAAGGATACTAGAACCCTCTTCTTCCTCCTCAAGGGTCATGAGCCCACGCTCGTAGGCTATTGAGGTTCTGCAAAGCCAGCAAGATAAGATGCATCGTCCACAACGGAAGCAGACTTACACCATCCATACACTCACTGAGGTTCTTCCGGTTCAGTCCACGGCCCCACGACAGACTTCTGAGGGAGCTGCCGGTGTCGCATCCTCTACACAACGGTCAGCACCAGCACCGGAGACAGGACCTGGATGCGACCCGCCACCTCTTGATCCTTGGAATGAGGAGCCTCAATTGCCAGGTATGGAGGGTGACTCCCCCGAGCATGAGATTTGTGTGCTTCAAGAGCATCTCCGCCAGCTCCAGATGAGCTCTCGGCCCCTACACACATCTCGACTTCCCAAGATTCGATCCTCTCCTGACCTCCATCCTAGAGACTTCCCTCTTCCCGGTGTCTTCCCCATCCCTCGTCCTTCTCAGCCTGTGGTTGCTCTCCCTACAGAGTGGCAACCCAAGGACATCAAGACACCGTCCCCACGGTATGTCAGCAAGGACGGTTTTGACTGCTGGGAGAACCTTTTCCAGGTTTGGGCCACTTTAGAGGGAGTGTGGCCCTACTACCACAGTCCGTATCAGACTACAGACCAAGCACGGGTGCTGACAGCGGCCAGGGCAGTACGCAGACTTCTTTACGCCATGCCGTGCTAGACCGTCATCGAATTCCGCTCATTCCTTGGAGAGGTCGGCACAGGCACAGGAGCTGATCCACGTGGGGACTGGTACCTAGCATTATCCCTACTTGGTGCAGAGATGCACGCCACCCGCTCCGCTCACATTCGTGCCTTTCACTCTGTTAGGGGCCTGCCGAGCCTGCAGCCGACTGCTAGCGGTGCGCCATGCGCATCTACGCGTGCCTCAGGACCTCAGGAGGCACACCATTGTTGGCATTATGCACGATCATGCTTGGAGTTTGCCTTGATCACTGAGAGATCTTCACGAGGTACAACGACGCCGTACTCAAGGCCTTTTCCGCCTCCCTGTAGCTTCTTCCGTGGGCACAACAGCTCTTCCTCCATGTGACTTTCACCTGTGAGACAGCCTTGGCTCATCAGGAGACTCCCCTTGCTACAGCAGTCATCGCGTCACCACGGACGCCCCTCTTGCAGTCGTCTTCTCCATCCTCTGTCACGTCCTCCTCTTCCTCTTCCACCCCAATTACACCAACTTAGACATAGGGTATTGCGGTAGCAACATAAGAGAAGAATGGGAGATGGAGGTGCAACTCGGGCCTAGAGAATTCACAGCAGCAGCCACCATCGAGCTGTAGCAACGGACACTCAATTCACTGCTACAACTGCGGAGGC
The DNA here is from genome assembly GCA_023375785.1 of Penium margaritaceum. Lineage (NCBI taxonomy): Eukaryota > Viridiplantae > Streptophyta > Zygnematophyceae > Desmidiales > Peniaceae > Penium > Penium margaritaceum. The sequence continues at coordinate 15,403 of SZWC01026412.1, forward strand.
ACTCAACGCTAAGGTGAATTCCAGCAGCCGCTCAATTCATCCGCGCAATGGGCACAAACTACTCGCGGGCTTCAGGCTGTGCACAGACTACGGCCTATGTCAAGCAGCACATCCTCGGGACGCGTGGCGACTAGAATAGCAACAGTCCTTATTTCACCACCGGCGAGCAGCGGCGACCATGACCCACGTGACGGCACCATCACCGAGCTCTGACACCTTTTGGCGCTTTGCTTTTAGGGAGGTGCAAGTATTTTGTCACAACCAAGTGGTTCACAAACTGTCTTTTTGTCTATTCTTGTGGCTTGGAATTACTCGTGTGGGGTTGCACAGCTCACATGTGATGACGATGGCTCTGACAGTACAGATTGTATTCATGAGTCTCACCTTTGTCCCCTGCGTCATTCCTCCCCACCTGCTGCCCATCGCCCGTCTGAGGCCGAGTGTTCCATTGCCCATTGTACAATGACATCCTCCATTCATGATCCCGGTGGCACTTGGATCATCAATTCTGGTGCCACTCATCATATGACCTGACGTCGTAGTGACTTCGTTGTTCTCCCTCTTGTCGCATCTGCTCTTTCCGTTCACACATGCTTTGAGCAGTCCTTCCCAGTCCAGGGTGTTGGGGTTGTGTTTTTTGTTGGTCCATCTGGCCCCTTGCATCTTTCCAAGGTGCTTTTTTGCTTGACCTTGAGCTCAGTTTGCTTTGTTGTCCATGCATGCCCACTGATGGTACTCTTTGTAGAGCACACTGCAGACTCTGCAACTATGACTGTTACTAACACTCGTAGCATTTTTCTTCATGCCTCTATTGTGGATGACCTGTATCGTGTCTCTAAGACTTCTTTTCTTGCTCCCCCTCCCCTTTAGCTTGCATTTTTTACTGTGGTGTTTTTTCCACTGAGCACCAGCGATTGCTTCATCATCATCTGTGTCATGTGAGCTCTAACACTGTGTCAAAGATCATTTGGACACAGCCAGTACTTGGTCTTGATGCGGCTTCTTCTGAGAAGTTGCCCAAGACCGATTGTCTCTCCTGCGCTCATGGTAAGATGCATCATTGCACTTACCGCGACTCCTGTTCTCGTGCACTTTGTCCTCTCGTGCACTTTGTCCATTTGGACCTTTTGATTCCTCTTCCTGTCGAGTCTCTGTTTGATCGGGGCCGATACGTCTCGACCCTGACTAATGAATTCTCCCAGATTCGGTGGGTCTACAGCCTGCACCAGAAGAGTGATGCCGCTCTCACGCTTTGCCTCTCGCTAGCAATGACTGAGTGTCAGTCTCGCCACACGCTGCACACCTTCCGCTCGGATCGCGACGGTGAGTTTCTTTGCGAGATGGACAGTTTCTTCGCCGAGCACGAGGTTTTTAATGAGGTCTCCACTCTTGCTACTCCTTAGCAGAACGGTGTCTCTGAGTGCTTGAACGGCACCATGGGGATGCGGTTTGCATTATGCGATTTGAGTACGGTCTCCCGGAGTCCTTCGCCTTTGAAGGACTTTCCTCCATGACTTGGGTCTAGAACCGCTTCCTGCACGGTCCAATTCCAGACCACGTCACACCGTACGAGCCCTGGTTTGGGCACCGTGCTGACACGCGTCTTGCTTGTGTCTAGGGATCCTTGGCTTTTTTGTGGTACACAGAGGACCAGCAGGGGTTCAAGCTTTCACCGCAGGGTCGCTTGTGTGCTTTCATGGGCATCTTCGAGCAGTCCAAGGCCTGGCGTTTTGGGACCTTGCCTGCCATCACATCCTTGAGTCTCGCGACGTGCTCTTCTTTCAGTCTGTCACCCACCATTACCTGACCTCGATCATGTCGTTGGGTGTCATCCACGTTCCTACGTGTGAGGCTTCTTGATGGATGGGGAAGTCTGGACCTGCGAGCGCCTTGCGCCCGTCTGATGTGTCCGTTCGAGCCCCCTCCACTTCTTGGTCTCTGGCTGTTTACGACCCAATGATCATCGCTGTCGGCCCATAGACCTCTTCAACACTGCTAGCCTCTACACTTGTTTCCTTGCATCCCACAGGTACCCATGATTCTGTACCTGTGCCCACCAGTGCTCCTGCCTCTGTGCGTGGTCCTCCTTTGACTCCTATTCCTACTGTCTCACCCAGTTCCACACACGCATGTCCTCACACTGTGTCACCTGCTCCTTTGCCTCAGTCCTGCACGAGTCAGAGTGCCGGTGATCTCCTGGTTCCAATACCGAGAAGACAACTTGAGGCCGTACAAGGACTTGCGCAAGCACTAGACCTTGTCACCCTCCTCAAAGCCTGGTGGCCAAGCCACGTAAACCTCCTCATCCATAGAGCCATGGAGGAACACATTGTTCACATCCATCTGGTGCAGATTGCAGTCATGCTGAGCCACCACACCAAGCAGAGCATGAGATGAGGTCATGCAGCCGATAGCGTAGTCAATGCCCTCAATCTGAGAGTACCCTCTGAGGACTAAGCGAGTCTTGTGGCGTTCTAGCGAGCCATCTGGCTTCACTTTCTTGAAAAAGACCCACTTGACCTGTATAGCCTTCCTCCCAGGTGGAAGGTTGACTAGCTCATAAACTCCATGCTCTAAGACGGCGCGAAGCTCATCCTCAAACGCAACACATCAGGCATCTACATCCTTTGATGAGAGAGCTTCCCTCAGTGTACCAGGATCAGGCGTCATAGAGGGAGAGCTCTGCATTGCAAGTGCACACGCCTTAGCGCTGGTCCTGATGACCACAAGGTCAGCTGTTATGTCGCAAGCGATATGAAACTCGCGAGTGACAAGATCATGCCCTACAGGGCACACTCCCCCACAACTCGTGCGTATCAGGCCTGATGCAACAGAAGTGTCCGACGCGTGCAATCTTGCACAATCTCCATGTCAGGAAACACCGCTGCAGAGAGGCAAAGGAGCAGGTGACACAGTGTGAGGACATGCGTGTGTGGGACTGGATGAGATAGTAGGAGCAGGAGTCAAGCTCGTGCGTATCAGGCCTGATGCAACAGAAGTGTCCGACGTCTGCAATCTTGCACCATCTCCATGCCAAGAAACACCGCTGGCTATTGATGACCCAACGATCATCGTTGTCGGCCTAGAGACCTCTTCAGTACTACTAGCCTCTACACTTGTTTCCTTGCATCCCACAGGTACCCATGATTCTGTACATGTGCCCACCTATGCTCCTGCCTCTGTGCGTGGTCCTCCTTTGACTCCTGCTCCTACTGTCTCGCCCAGTCCCACACACGCATGTCCTGACACTGTGGCACCTGCTCCTTTGCCTCACTACAGCGATGTTTCTTGGCATGGAGATTGTGCACGATTGCAGACGTCGGACACTTTTGTTGCATCAGGCCTGATATGCACAAGATCGTGCCCTACAGGGCACGCTCCCCCAATCGGGCGTCCGTCGCATAAAGAGAGAAGGATGTGCCTTGCTCTCACTACAGCGGTGTTTCTTGGCATGGAGGTTGTGCGTGTCCGCACACGTCGAACGCTATAGCTACATCAAGCCTTATACACACGTGTTGTGGGGGAGCGCTTCAACGACCTCCTTGGCACATTGCCCACGGTCTCTACACCTCTCACGCCCGATGGGCACGATGCCTCGAAGGTGGACGATCCCACACAGTTGGGGGAGACACTGGATATGACCTTGTACATCTGTCTCATTGGATCTCTTATGTACCTTGCCACTACCATACGCCCTGACATCGCCTTTGCCGTCAACCTCCTTGCCCAGTTTTTGCAAGCTCCATGTGCTAGATCCCTTAATGCGGCTAAGTGAGTGGTGTGGTACGTGGTCATTACACTATACCTCGGACTCTGCTTTCGCCGGCAGTGTTCGGTGGTCCTTGACGGCTACACCGACAGCAACTAGTCCTGGAGCCTAGATGGACACAGTCGCAACGGTTACATGTTCCTGCTTGGTGGTATCAATGTGACCTGGCGCAATGGGAAGGAGGGTTGCATTGCATGTATCTCATCGGAGGCAGAGTATGTTGCTTTAGATGCAGGGTCTGATGCATCGGTATGGCTGTAGTGTTTGTTCCTTGAGCTGGGTCAGTCAGTACCTGCCATTGTGCTTCGTTGCGACAACCAGTGCCCTTTCCATTGTGGAGAACTCTATTGTTTTTCACGCTCACACGAAGCACAGTAATGCTCAGCCATTTTACGGTTGAGCATTGCTTTGTGCATGATCTGGTGGAGCGACACGTGATCTCCGTCATATGGATTGGCACTGAATGCAGCGTGCTGACTTCTTGAAAGGGCAAAAGCACGAGGAAAGTTTCTGGTGGCCATTTGTTCTGATGGGCTTCGCCCCTTGCCTGAGAGTGGTTGAGTGTGGGATGTGTCTGTGTCCATGTCACATGTGTCTTTGCACTCGTTGTTGTACGCGTTTCAGTGCTGCTCATGTATAGACATGCGGACCATCGGGTCATGGGGGAGTGTTGTGATTTGTGACGTTCATGTCCACCTGTTCAGCTTACTATGACCACTCGACTGTGTCCATACTCGTGCATGATCCCTGATGCAAACTCTGGTGGTACCAGTGCATCGTCTGGTGGTGGACTACCAGCTTGGAGCTGACCGATGACCGTTCCAGAGCTCTGGACGCTGCTTGGGACCTCCTACAGTTTTTCTGCACCTCGTAGGAGTTTTTCGGTGGACTGGCCATGGGTCCAACTTGCATGTTTTTGCATTTTGTGTCCACCGTTTGATGCTGGATGCATACATGTGACCAGTCTAGTGTCCGGCTTGTGATTTTGCATGTCTGGGTTCAGAGGGCGTAGCGTTCTGACATGTCTACGATGAGTTACGGCCAAAACAGTGGTTTTGGGCCGGGTTTAGGACAGATCTTATGCTACTGCGTGCAACACGCGCTGTGCACCGCGGCAAGTACATATGTCATGGACCTGTCATTTGTCATCTCTCTCTACAGATGCTATTGAAGCATTCTGACACTTTGTCTTGTGTCTCCTAGTTAGACCCTTGCCGTTGTGTGTATGACTTGTGATTGTCGTCACCGTCTGACCAGGCACTCACACCTAGTTGGTTGCTGCGTCACTAGGAAGCTTCCTCGTATCTTCTCACGATGATTCCGAGCTTGCAGGAGGAGTTTTGCGGCAAAACCTCACTGCGAGGTGGCGATGACCTCGCCAAACCCCCCACTTAAACTAGGGGGTTTGTTGTCGGTTTGGGGGGGGGG
>SZWC01026413.1:0-13363 GCA_023375785.1 Penium margaritaceum
AATTATTCACGCTTGTTTTCTTGTGGTCCAACAATTTGTGGAGTCAATCATCATTTCCATTTTGTATTGTTGAACCAAAATAGTGTTATGTTGTAGCTGCTGAACTTTTCATAGCCACATATGAAGAGTCACTTGTTGTACAGGTCTTGTTCTATTTCCACAGTGTTGATCTCGGCCATCAAGCCTGGCCATTGCCAGAGGCATCAGCTCAATTTGCTTTTTTCGGACGACACTGAATAATGTAGTCAAAATTGCATTCAAGAAACTCCATCCATAAACTTTCTTGTATACTCAGATTTAGCTCGGTCCTGAGATGTTTCACAGAGGCTGATGCAACAAATTCAATAGCCTCATCTTCATCGACACCGACCAAGTTTGGGGCTCTCACAAAGTTTTTGCACCCCTAACCAAGGATTTAAAATGACTATTTTCTGACAAACTACCTCACCACCACCAAATCAGCCTGAAGTTATGAAAAAGACTGAAGGTCAAGTGTACCTAAAAAATGAGCGACCACGAGGTGACTGCGCTGAAAAGACAGTGGGACGAGATTATTGCGCAAGGCTTCATTTGCCTGTCTACATCACTATATGCAACTCCAGTGCTTTCGGGAAAGAAAAAGAAAAAAAGACCAGTGAAAAGCGGACCAGTGAAAAATGTGTGATTTACAGGATTTTGAACAATATGACTATCAAGAACAGCTTCCCTATTTCGTAAAAAGACAAGCTTTTTTACCAAATTTGAGGAGCGTAAAACTTCACCAAGTGGACCAACAAAATGGTTATTGCCATGTTTGCATATTGGCTGTTGAAATTGCAAAGACAGTGTTCTGCCCTTTCTTTGGGCACTTCTAGTTCATGGTGAGGTCATTTTCCCTCACAAACAAACATCCAAAATTCATTGCACTAACGAACAAAAATTCTTGGTCGTAGCTCAAGGAATTTGTTGTTGTTTACCTCCATAAAATTGTATAAAGAGGTATCATACACGGAAATCTCAAAGTGTGATGTACGTAGAAATGTTTGTACATACATACTTTTTTTCTCTCTCTTCTATGTTTTTGGGCCACATCCTCTGTGGCTGACGTATCATGGTGGACTAGAAAAGAAATTGTGGCAGTCGGTAATTTGCCAACACCCAGTAACATTTGGTACATCCATGCATTTGGGGCTCTACAAGGACTGCCCTCGAATAGATCAAGACTGCACTTGAGCATCAGCGCCTGTGTTTAAGCTCACTCAGTAAACCACCGGGTGAAAAAAGGGAGGAAATGGCAGGGATTTCCTACTAGTCTGTAGTGGGCAGGCTCAAGTACGCCATGGTGGAAACTCGACTAGACCTAGCACGTACAGTGGGCTCAGCAAGGAGGTATGTGGATGATCATCTTTGTGACGTTAACTTACCTAAAGGACTCCCTAAAACACTTTTCTTTTTCAGAGAAGCAGGTAATTCACTTATTGTTCTTGAAAAACTTGCACTGAGATCATGATATCCTACATGGAACCAGACTCCTCCATTGACGTGGATGGAAAAAAAAATCCACCTCCTTCTATGCGTCCTTCCTTGGGGGTGCAGGGGTCTCGTGATGCATCAGAAAGCAGGCATCTTCACCTTCACAGTGGAAGCAGAGGACGCTGTGCTAGAAAAAGTAGCCAAGGAGGCAGTGTGGCTACGCGGGTTTCTGGGAGAGCTGGGCATGCCGAAGAAAGAGCCAGTGATGGTGCAAGAGGACAACACTGGCTTGATGTCGCTGACCAAAATCTAGCACAACACGGGATGATAAAGCACATAGACATGTATCATCACTATACGCAAGACATGGTGGAGAAGGGGCAGGTTGTGCTGCAGCAACATCAAGTATAGCATTGCAGCACGCATCACATGTTTTTGGATTGCTTGACCAAAACAAAACCAGCAGATTGGCGCGTCATGAGCAAGGCCAGACTTGGGCGACCAGCTCTGGCAGGCTGGTTGGCACAGAGGGAGGTTATCAAGAGCAAGAAAGGAGCAGAGGACATGGAAGGTGCTGAAAGAAGCTTAGGCAACCCTCAGGGAGTTGATCAGGCTCACCAACAGCTGCTAGGCAGGACCATTTGTGTATTAGAGACAAGTTGCAGGTTGCAAAGACAAAGATATGGAAACGTGTAAATTTGAGTAGATAGCGCGAATTGTTGGTTTGACTCATGGAAGAGAAAGAAGATTAGCACAGCTTTCTAACAAGCCTGTTTACGCCTTGTTTTGCACATGGGGTTGGAAGAACCACTCTGTCAAAGTTCACCTCCTAGCACACTCCTAGCCTAGCGGGACGAACGGCAGTCACACTCTCACACAAGAGATCTACCATCCCTGCCATGTGCACAACCTTTAATCTTGGTGGGGACCTTTCTTGAATTTCCCTAAAGGTCCTCCTGCCACCTTTCTTCCTTGAAGGCCGCTCCAAGCCTCCCTGGCCAATGATTCTGACCGTCTTTGGTGCTGGTAGTGCAGGAGCTGTCACTTGAACCCGACCCACTGCCCCCAAACCTTGAAGGTCCACATCTCCCTTAAATGGAATCCAAATCGAGTTCCGCAGAAGTGCTACAGAACCAGGAAGATATCCTCTATGTATCTGTTGTGCCTGATGATTTTCATCCAGCAACCCACTTTGGTCAGTTTTTGGCAGCCTACATCCATAAGGTGCAAGGAGTAGAACGTAAATTTTTTAATCCTCCGTGTGGCCGGAGACGGTTTCAGGAGGCCGCTTCAAGCCACCTCACAAAGAAATTCTCGGGTTTTGCTCTTCAGGCTTGTGGAGTGCCTCGAATTCAGAATTGATTAATGCTCCTGAAAGAAAAAGAAAATTTGGATCCATCTTTTCTTTGTTTTCAATGGCTAGATTTCCTTGAGTATAAAGAAAGATTTAAATGTGAGATTTTTCATTTCACATTTGGGGTGTGTGAGTGGAAAGGGAAGTTTCATACACATTTTTAAAATTGAGGACTTGACAGAAACCTGCATCCAACCATATTTCCTTCGAAATCCATGAAGATAAATAATCATTCGGAAAAGAGTGAGGAGCCATCTGGAAGATTTTTCCTCTTGATCCAGTAGTTAAGGTCGCTACTCAGGGATAGCCGTATCTATGGCTCTACATTTCTACCGCTACTGAGGGGATTGGTGTGATTCAGTGTAAGTCTTTAATCATCATGTGCACTGTGTGCTATGTTGTGAGGTGACAGTGTTAGGAGTAGTACCCAGTCTAGTGGCAGATTTCCACACTACAGCTTTGGAAACATCTTTTTTGGTTTTGTATAGCAAGCTGAAAGAGCTATGGGAAAGTGTACAAACATGTGAGAGAACTTTGGGGCTGGTTTGGCTTGTTTCCTGTCTTTTCTGTCATGGGATTTTGAGGAACGTGCATTTTGGATGAGCATTGCAATTCCTTGACCGTGACCAGAGGTGGGTTGTCTGCTGTGACACTCACGTGGGAGGGGGGAGGGACGGTAGAAGCAAGGAGGGTGGGGGTATTGAATCCTAAGCATGCTGAAGGGGAGGGGGCCAAGACATTTTACGCCTGCTTTGGGTGCACATGGCAAATGGATGACTAATGTAGTGTTTCGAGATAGCTGGGCCCATTCTTGACCTTGAACTCTTCTTGGGGCCTTGGTATTGGAGATGTGTGAGGGGGGTAACTGTGGTGTGGTGAAACAGAACAAGAGAAGGGGGTTTGCCAGTGGTAAAATACCTTTTTGTCGTGGTCTTTAGTTAAGGCCGAAGTTCAAATTCAATGTGGAGACTTCGGCGTTGGGGTTCACAATGAGTCTCTCGGCCGAGTTTTTGGCGGCGCAGTCCGCTTGCGCATCTTTTTTGGTTTTCAGGCGTGTGCACGAAGCTCGTGAAACTTCATGCCATAAGTCTTCTTGCATGCATGGTAGTTGCAAACCAAGGCTCGACCTTCTTCCTGGTGCTTGTAAAGAGGAAACCCTTGTCTTGGTTCCACACGAAGGAGAGCTTTGTGCGGCCGAGGTGACGTGCTGCAAACCAGAAAACCAAGGTTCAGGTTTTGAATGGGGGAGATGGTGTGCAATAGGGTGAAAATCTGAGAATGGTGCGTACCGTTTTGTGTATGGGCCTCGAGGATCAAGTGGGGGCTTTGTAGGGGGTGGGAATGCTCCACATATAAAAGCTGGTGGTACTTTGTGTGGTGGTTGTTGCAGCGTAATTCACAGACTAGGCCAGTGAAGTTGAGGAGGATCATTCTGCTTGTGCCCAGGATGTCAAAGGAGGGGACGAAAGGTTTAAAATCTGGGTGGTCCTGGTAGGGGGTGGGGATGCAAAGGATGGTTGTTGTTGGTTGACCAGTGGCTGGTTGTACAATACGGTGTATGAATGCGACACAAGCAAGGTATGGATGGTCACTGCGCTTTGAAACCTGTTCGGTGAGAATCTTCACAATGTCATTGAGCGGTTTTTTTATTGGGAACCCGCAGATCGTGAGGGGCTGCTTTTTGGATTTGAACTCACAAAATGCTTCAAACTCCGGGTTTGTCACCTTTGTGACAACCTCTTTGATCTTTTTGTTGACGCCAACAAAAAGATGAAAGAGGTTGTCACAAAGGTGACAAACCCGGAGTTTGAAGCATTTTGTGAGTTCAAATCTAAAAAGCAGCCTGCATTGGTGGTGCAAGGATTGGGAATGTGGCTCATTAGGGACTTTGGCATTAAGGCATTGCATTGTGGGATAGGGTTTGGGTTGTACGTGGGTCTCATACCTTCAGCAGCGTATTGGAAGGGTGAGAGGTTCGCGACCAAATCTGCAATCATTCCATTGTTGTCATCAGAGACAATGGCATGGCGGGCGAGGGAGTGGTTTCCACGTCTAAGAGGATCAGTTGCGAAGCTCTTTGAGGCTGCAATACAAGAGGTTGGAATGTCTCTGATGTGCTTCTTGTGGAGGTTCTGTGAGAATGCAAGTGCTATTCTTTTTTCCGTGACGGGAATGCACTGATGGGTATGTGAGTGTGATGAGTTCTTTTAAGTTCACAAATGCGGCCTTCTTCAGTCTGATCTGTGCCAAAGGAATCTTTCTCAATCACGTCTTCCAGTTCTTCCTCGTCAAGCTGGAGCTTTGCGTCTGCGGTCTGGTCACCTCCATCTTCACTTGGGATGTCATCATCTTTGTGTTTTGGCTCCTTGGTATGGGCTGACCCGTACGCGTCCATCTCTGTGGAGTCTTCCAGGGTGGGGCGCTCCTTCCCTGCAAGGGGGGTGGCCGGTCGTAATATGCGGAAGCATTGTGTGTGTGTGTGTGGTTGGTAAAGGGCAAGAAATCGGGTTGGAAGGTTGCAGATCAGACTTGATACTTGATTGATTTCTTACCGCAGCAGCGTGGCATGGTGATCTAGAGCTTGTTTCTGACCTCCCAATATGACATTGCTTTCTGGTTTTTGTATGCTGTGGATTTTTTTATCTTCCATTGGTATGTTGCAAGGGAGCCGAGTTGGTCTGTTTGGAGAGGGGTTGGGAATGGGGTTTTTTTCAGTTTCGANATGGGCTGACCCGTACGCGTCCATCTCTGTGGAGTCTTCCAGGGTGGGGCGCTCCTTCCCTGCAAGGAGGGTGGCCGGTCGTGATATGCGGAAGCATTGTGTGTGTGTGTGTGTGTGTGTGTGTGTGTGTGTGTGTGTGTGTGTGTGTGTGTGTGTGTGTGTGTGTGTGTGTGGTTGGTAAAGGGCAAGAAATCGGGTTGGAAGGTTGCAGATCAGACTTGATATTTGATTGATTTCTTACAACAGCAGCGTGTCATGGTGATCTAGAGCTTGTTTCTGACCTCCCACTATGACATTGCTTTCTGGTTTCTGTATGCTGTGGATTTTTTTATCTTCCATTGGTATGTTGCAAGGGAGCCGAGTTGGTCTGTTTGGAGAGGGGTTAGGGATGGGGGTTTTTTCAGTTTCGATTGAGAGAGAACCGGGGTGATGTGGGGATTTCTTGTGCCCATGTCTGCTTTGGGGGATGGCGTCTCGAGTGCTCTTTTGGGGGCCTTATTGCTGCATTGGGTAGCGGTGTCAATGTACATGTTGACTTCGGTGATTGTGAACGCCGCCAGGCGAAGATCCAAATGTGGGAGTTTCATGTATGAGTGATCTGTAGAAAACAAGAGGGTAGGGGGGTTATAATTCATACTTTTTGCCATGTCAAGGGTCAGAGGTTGGTGGTCCGACGTCCGGGAGGAGTGGATCCAGATTCCGAGGTTTTGATCCTGGCCTGAGTAATCCCACATTGGGGGTTGGTTCTACGGGGTGGCCGAAACCGAGGTGAACAGGACTGGGGCCCTTGTGGTGCATGTGAGTGTGAAGATGCCAGTGTATTGTGTGCGTGTTCGTGGAGTGCCCGTGGTATGTTGTGTTTCCTCACCGGCTTCCATGTGTGTTTCCAATTGTCATTGACATGGTTAGGCAGGTATAGAGCTTGGATATTTGTGTAGGAGATGTTTCTTGGGTCAGGCCAGGGGGAGAGTGGGGGAGTGGGGAGCTCTTTGATGGGGTTGCTGCACGTTGAAGGGTGGTGAGGGTGTGGTGGACGGCGGGTTGGGGGAAGGTATTGAGCGTGATTGACTACTGTGCTTGGTTTAGGTGTCTGGGTGGTGGCTGCTATCCACAGAGTTCTTGGGTTCATCAGTTCACCCCCAATGTGAATGTGGCCAGGGGGGACTAGGTGTGTGTGGGGATGCTACTTAGGTTGGTGGGCTGGAGGGTGGTGTTCCCGGGTGACAACCATTGAGAAGGATCTTGCAATTGTGGGGGCAAGCATGCATGCAACAAGGAAGACGAGTTCAGGCCGCAATATGCTTGCCCTGGATGTGGGAGGTTGGTGACCTGTTGTGTTGTGTGGGTGGAAGGGGGTCCTGAGTACTTGGACGGCATTGCCTCTCAAGCGGGGTCTGCGAGTACTTGGACGGCATTGCCTCTCAAGCGGGGTCTGCGTGGGTTTTTTCATGGGTCAAGAGTAGGACTGACAGGTGTCGGCCGACTTGCACATCTGATCTGTGTGGGGTTTTGTGGATCTGTCTCACTGCATTGAGGAGCGGCGGCTGGAGGTTTATGGGGTCGACTGTGCCTGGGAGGTGAGAGGTTGCATTTTGCTCTAACTCCTGGTCCCAGGGAGCAGGAGCGGAGGCAGGAGCGGGGGTGCTCCAGTCGTCCATTGCTCAGTTGTCGAAGAACCTGATGTGTTGCTTCCTTCAAGAATGTGCCGTTTCCGCTGAGAAGTGAACATTGCATATTGCTCCGTGCTGCTGTTAGCTGCTGCACGCAGGTTCTGCCTGATTCAAGCTTCTGTGTGCTGCTCCACTCTGCTGCGCACTACTTCTAAATGCTTATCATTGCTGCTGCTGTAGCACACTACTGTTGCATCTGTTTAGAACTGCAGCAGCTGCTTCTCCTAGTCACAGGTAAGCAGCGTAGATGGTGCTGTTCAGAGCAGCAGCTGCTGACTGCGGCTGCTGTACTCTGCGCACTTCCGCACGCTGCACCCACTGCACACTTGCACACTTGAACACCATGAACTTGAACACTTGCACACCACAACCTGCACACTTCTACACAACCGACCAAAACACCACTAGTGCAAAACAACGAACACAATCTAAGAGGGTGCGTTCAGCATGCAGCACAATGCAGATGCAAGCTACATACTGATGCGCTGCTCAATGCTACCATAGCATTTGCACGATGGTACATAGCGCTACAGGATAGTGAACACTGTTACAGCATTGTGCATGCTCTTCCATGCTCTTTGCACGCTGCCACACAAGCTACTCAGTGCAGCACGACACGTCTCACACTAATCAGCCACTCGCACTCCATCACCGCTCGCGGTTAAATGGTGTCCCCATTTTCTTTCGGCAGCTGCCACCAAAGGTGCTTCTGAATCTGCCGACAATTGAGCAAATGCGGCAGCACTCCAGGGGAGACCAAGGGCCACAAATCCTCACATTTGAACTGTGGCCATCTCTTTTGCAGCTGCGATGCTCATCATCTTTGTTGCAAACGTTTCTGCTACTCCCACACACTGTTGCCTATATGTCGCCACATAGTGCTTCACAGTTGCGTTAGGCCTGTCTTAGTGCTTTGTGGCTCACACAATCCCACTATGCTGTGATACCATGAAAGAATCATTAAAGGGTATGCAGGCCCATTGACATGGACAGTGATGGGGACGGGGACAGGGACGGGAACATTGACATTCCCGTCTACAGCCCATGAGAAACATGAGTTGTTGTGGTGCGATGGCTTGCGCGCTCGCGTTGTCACACCAAAGCATAACTGGAGGAATAGACAGACGAAGCTCATGCAACAAGTGTACTAGCCACACGCTCTCAGCTGCGCTAGCACCGAGGATGGCATACTCTGCCTCGGTCATGCTGCGTGCAATACAACCCTGTTTGCCACTACCACAAGAGACGGCAGTGCCGCCGACGAGAAAAATGTAGCCCGTATGCCTCTTGCCATCCGGGCTCCATGCCCAATGACTTTCAGAGTATCCGTCGAGGACCACTGGGACCTGCTCTCTGTAGCACAGACCGACACGGGCGGTGGACATGACGTATGGCACGCATCCTACAGTAGCCTCTAGCGTCCGCTTGCGTGGAGCCTGTGAGTATTGTGCCAACAGGTTGACCATAAAGGCAATGTCGGACATTGTTGTTGTGGCCAAGTACATGAGCGAGCCTATGACTCGGAGGTACAAGGTCTCTTCAACTAGCTCCCCCAGCTCTGCTAGGTCGTCAACCTTCACAGCGGCCTGCCCGTCAGGTGTGAGTGGGGTTGAAGCAGTGCGAAGTTTTGCGAGAAGGTCTGCAAAGCGCTCCCCCACGGCAAGTGCATACCGTTTCTGATAAACTAGGAGCGTCCGACGTGCATGGTCCTTCTCGATCTCCATGCCCAGGATCTCCATGCCAGGTCTCACCCAAGTCCTTCATCTTGTAGGCTGCATGGAGCACAACCTTGGCAGCCTCAACAACACCTAGGACTGGCAATGCAATCAAGAGATTATCGACATAGACTAGGATGGCAGTAAAGGGCGCAGGGACCTGTGAGATGAAGAAAGAAGGATCCGCCTTACGATGGACGTACCCGGCTCGCCGGAGCGTGGCTATGATCTCCTAGTTCCAGCATCGAGGCAACTGCTTCAGGCCATACAGGGTATTCCGTAGTCGCCAAACCTTGCTCGGAGCCTTCTCATCTACAAAGCCCAGCAGCTGGACCATGTAGATTTCTTCTTCAAGCGCCCCGTGGAGAAATCCGTTGTTGACGTCCATCTGGTGGAACTCCCAGTCGTGCTGTGCCACCTAGCTCAGCAAGGTCCAAGGGGTGGTCATGCAATTAACCAGGGAAAAGGTGCCGGCGTAGTCAAAACCTTCGACTTGCGAGAATCCCTTGGCGGTCAAGCTAGCCTTGTAGCAATCCACCGAGCCATCGGGCTTCAGTTTCTTGTGTAGGACCCATTTAGCCTGCACCGCCTTGTGGCCTGGCGGCAGGTCCACAAGATCGTACACAGCATGCTGGTCGATGGCCTCGAGTTTAGACTTGCACACAATGCACCAGAGCTCAACATCATGTCCGTCAAGAGCCTTGCAAAGAGTGGCAGTGTCCGGCTGCACGTGTGTCGTGCAGCGTTTAGCGAGTGTACACGCAGTTGGTGGAGGTCCGACACTAACTATGGACTCGGCTGCGTTACGTGCCACCTCACGCTTGTGTACGAGGACAGCGCTACCAATAGCGTAGGACGGGTGGGCCTCGACAAGCCCTTGTGTACTCAAACCGAGAGCCCGTATGCCCAGGTCACCGCTTCGCACATTGTGAGTTGGGCATGGGCGAAGGCGTCCTCTAGGGATACATGAGAAAGGCTCAGAAAGCTCGAACGCATGGGGGGCAGAAGGCAGTGCCGGTGGCGAAACAGGAGGAGGAGATAAAGGAACAGAGAGCTTGCTTACAGAGGCAAGTGGTGCGGAGGAGGGGGACAGAGCCGGAGGTGATGCAACAGCAGACACCTCATATGCGGGTGTAGGGGATGGGGAGATAGAGGGTGTAGAGTGTGGCACCAGACACACATCGACAGGGGGTGGAAGCCCAGGGGTTGGCAACGTAGAGGGATCAGCCGGGGGAGCAGACACCGCTGGTATGGAGGGATGCGCAGTGGACAGGGACAATGCGGGTAGGACAGGTGACGGCGATGTCTGCGCGATAGGATGTGTCGGTGCAGGTGTGGAAGGGCTGGCAGAGACAGTGGGCCCAGCAAGCTCCCCCACACAATGAGACTCACTACAACCCGGAGAGTGGTTGGATTGCAATGCATGGATGCGTGAAAGATCACGGTACGTGAGGTACTCAAAGAAGAGCGTATCATGGGACTCCATGACGCGACTACGATCTGGATCCCAAATTTGCCAGGCCTTGGACCGTGGGGCGACCGAGACGAAGGCGCATAGGTGACCGCATGGGGCGAGTTCGGTCCCTTGCTCCTCAGGTATGAACTAGACACAGGCAAGGGAGCCCCAGGCTCGAGCAAGCCGAAGGTCAGTATGATGACCAAAACAGAGCTTGTAGGGGGTGTGGTTGTTGGGAATGGGACCTCTGGGGATACGGTTCCACTCCCAGGTCATGTAGACCATGCCTTTAAAAGCGAAGGACTCGGGGAGCCCACTGTCCACGCGGATGGAGCGAAGCGCATCCTCCATGGTGCAGTTTCAATGCTCAGAGACGCTCTTCTGTTGAGGGGTGGCGGGGGCAGATAGATTGTGGAACACACCCAGCTCGGCAAAGTGTCGTGCCATGTCTCCCAAAAATTCACGGCCGCAGTCAGATCAGAACGTGTGGAGGCAGTGGCGGGACTGGCGCTCAACCCTGACTAGACACAGATGAACCGGGACAGCGGCATCCCTCTTTTGATGGAGGCTGTAGACACACCGCATGCGGTTGAATTCGTCAGTGATGGTGAGGACATAACACCCCCTGTCTTCCTGGAACTCCACAGGGAGGGGCCCAAGGAGGTGAGAGTGAACAAGCTCGAGGGGGTGAAGCGTCCTTGAGTCAGACAGGGAGTAAGTAAACCGATGCACCTTCCCTTGGGTGCATGGGAGGCGATCGGTCTTAGACGGCATCTCAAAAGGCGCCGCATCAAGACCGAGCACATGTTTGTCACGGACAAGGCGGTGGACAGCGTCAAGGTAGACGTGGCAATGGCGTCTATGCATGAGACGTTGTTGTTCATGCGAGAGGGTGCCAGTGACAAAAACACGGGCGGGAGGAGAAGGAAGGAGGTGTGTGAGAGAGACTGGAGAGCCATCAACATGATACAAGTCATCAACAACAGTGCCACAGAGGACTACCTCCTACGTGGCTGCGGCAAAGATGGTGGCATCCTCACCTGTGTGTGAGATGCCGAGGCCCATTTGAGTGCACACACGAACAGACAGAAATCTAAGTTCGAGATCAGGCACATAAAGAACGTCCAAAATGAACAGCGGCCCGGACGAGCCGTGGAACTCGACAACCCCGACACCCTGGACCAGAACCTCATGACCAGCGACGGTGCGCAAAGATTGAATAGCGCCAACAGGGCCAAGCACGACAAAGGCACTACAATGATAAGTCATGTGGTGGGTGGCACCAGATTCAATGACCCATGTGGTATCCGACACACGTTTTGAAGATGTGATTGAGCACTTTGCGACGGAGCACGGAATGGACGCAGGACATTCAGCTGGCAAGGACTGCATACAGAGAGTAGAGCGGACATGCAACTCATGCAGCCGCACCAGGTCGTCTGGATCCTGACAAACATCCACACACAGTTGCGCCCTGCCACACTCATCACCACGCAACTTAGCCATCACAGCACAAGTGGTAGGATCCCCCGGCTCAGTCATCACACTCGCACCTCCCTTAGGTGATTGTAGCGCCGGGATCTGGTGAAGCTGTGCGCTGATGCCATCACGTTGGTCTGATAGTGGAGTAGTCGTGGAGGGTGTGGCCGGGCAAGACATGGCCACCGTCGGAGTTTGTGTCGGCACCGGCGTGACGGTGGCGACCGTCGCGGTAGAGCGTGTAGTCAAGGTGGAAGACTGAGGCATGCATGCCTCGTAGGCCTACTGTAGGCCGCGTGCGATCTTCGCCCAGTCGAGAGGAAGATCGGTGTACTCGGTGTAGCAGTGATCATCCCCACAGTTTTAGTAGAGGTACTGTCGTGCGCTGCTGCTACGGGTGGTAGTCTCATCCTTCCTCCCTTTGCTGCTCCCTTTCCCCTTCCCCCGCTGCTTTCCTTGAGCCACTGCTGCTGTTTCTGGGGAGGTTTGGTCGGAGGTCGGTGAGGGAGGAGCCAACACAGGTGGAGTGGCGGTGCTGCGAGGGCAGCGTGACTGCGGTGGATGCATGTAACCTCGTAGGTGCTCATTGTCTGAACAAAGTGGTGTTGCGCTGAGGGAAGGAGGGTCATCTTCCGGGCCATCCGCTCAAGGCGGTGCAGGAAAAAAGTGGCGACCTGCTCAAGGCGGTGCAGGAAAAAGTGTTCCTACTCGGTGGTACCGTTGTGTCCTGGCGCAGCTGGAAGCAGGGCTGCATTGCACGTAGCTTGTTGGAGGTAGAGTATGCCGCTCTGGGTACAGGGGCTCCTGATGTAGTGTGGCTACAGCACCCGTCCTTGAGCTGGGTCAGTCAGTACCTGCCACTGTGCTTCGCTGCGACAACCAGAGTGCTCTTGCCATTGCGGAGAACTCTGGTGTCTTTCACGCCCGCACGAAGCACATTGTGATTGAGCATCACCTTGTGCCTGATCTCATGGAGCGACACGTGATCTCTTTCATATGGGTTGGCACTCACATGCAGCGTGCTGACTTCTTGAGGAAGGCACTAGCGCGGGGGAAGTTTCTGGTGGCCATTCATTTCTGTTGGGCTTCGCCCCTTCCCTGAGAGTGGTTGAGTGCAGGGTGTATCTGTGTCCGTGTCATAATTGTTTCTGCACTCGTTGTTGTACTCGATTTAGTGCTCCAAAAAGGAAAGTCTATGCAGCAGGTTGGGGCAGCAGCGTTGTTGATGCAGCGTGCGGGCTTCCACGCTTAAGTCAGCTGCCCCCTAAGTCTGGTCCTCTAGAGTCAAAGTCTGGAAGCTCTGGGTTTGTTACTCAGAAACGCGCGCCAGAGTTAGCGCCAGAAAGCAGCTGAAAACTGATAGTAACTGATTAGGAATGAAGAATGAACAGCAATGGGGGACCCCTCCAAGTTCTAGCCCCCCCCCCCAGCTCTGTAGAGCTTGTTACTCAGTTCATCAGCCAATCAGAAAATAGCTAATTTCAGGCTGGTAGGTTTTCTCGGTGAGGCCTGCCA
>SZWC01026418.1:11226-22812 GCA_023375785.1 Penium margaritaceum
CAACCCAACATCCAGGAACGCGAGCCATGGCTCATGCCCAGTGCTGGAACTGCGGCAATCTTAGGCACATCAACCGTTTCTGTCCTAACGGAGCAAATTCAGACCGCAGTCTCAACAGGCCATGCTTGCACAAGATGCACGGAGCAACTCCTATGCATCACCTCTAGCATCACCATCCCCACCTACTCTGAGAAGCTTGGAGGCTGATCATGACCTGACATTTGATGACCTTGATGAACCAACTCCATCAGGTGGTGAACCAGATTTTAAGCGGTCTGGAGAACTGGCCATGGAGGAACTCGTGTTCTGCTCCATTCAAAGCGCCTTTTCTCTTGGCAGCCGGTATACTGGCTTGGATTGTTGACTCTGGTTGTACATGTCACGTGACCAACAACACAAACTGGTTCACCAAACTAACCCTGTGGAATCCTCCAAATGCTGTCCGCCTGGGTGATGGCACGATTATCTCAGCAACAGGAACAGGAACTGTCAAGATCACTATCAACCTCAAGGGATAGCCAGTTTCAGGATTACTGGAGGATTTCCTCTATGTTCTTGATCTCTCTGCAACTCTTCTCTGTGTGACGAAGCTGAACGATGAAGGCTATTGAGTCATCTTTGACCTCAACAACAGCTGCAAGGTCTATACTTCAAAAGGCAATTTGGCAGATGGTGCACGTCGCAGAGGAAACCTGACCATACTTCACATTGTGGATGAAGCACCAGATCACTCGCAGGCCGAACTGGTTTTTGCCGCTGCTACATCACATGATGCTCCACAGACTTCATCATCACCCACTGGCACACTATCCATATCTTAACTCTAGCATCGCATATGGGAACACATTGGCTATTCAACGCTGGCCAATATGTCTCAAAATAATAAGAGACACTCTCTGCCAGCTCCTCTCACTGCTCCAACCCCTGGAAGCGTCTGCGAGGGCTGCCTGGCTGGCAAGCAATGTCAAGATTCCTTTGACAGCCATCCCCCTGCCAGAACTACAGCAAAGTTGGAGCAGATTCACATGGACCTCTGCTACATCAAAACTCACTCACTGTCAGGGAAGCAGTATTTCCTTTTCCTCGTTGATGATCAGACTCGCTACACGTGGCTTTGTTTTCTCCAACATAAATCTGAAGTTACAGACATCATCATCTCCTAGACCAAACTGGTTGAGAATGAATCAGGGCTCACAATCAAACGGTTCCGCTCTGACAACGGTACAGAATTATTCGACCACACCCTCGGCTCCTTCTGCAAAACAAAGGGCATCTGCCAATAGGCCACAGTACCTCTCACTCCGCAGGAGAATGGTAAGGAATAACGTATGAATCCGACCCTTTTGGACAAGGCCAGTTCCATTCTGCATGATGCCAACCTTCCCCCAACCAGGAGGGCGGAGGCCATCAACACCGCATCACACATTCACAACCTCATGTACTGCCGTCAGCTGCCCCATGCTATCTCCCCGTTCAAAGCCTGGACAGGCCACTGGCCAGACATCAGCTACCTTCACGTCTTCAGCTGTGCCAGCTATGCCTGGGTCCACACCACACGCCGGAAGAAACATTTCCCTCATTACCAAAGGGACATCCTTGTTGGGTACGAGGCAACTGGCCAAGCCTACATGCTCTATGATCCACAAACCAAGACCATCTCGGCCAATGGCTATGCCACTCACACTTGACCACGGCCNCAACTGAGAGAATGAGCACTCCACTATCACATCACGGAGCACATGCATTATGCACCGCATTTCACATATCACATGCGCAACGCATCCCTCTCTCATTGGGCCATAACAATACACACACACGTGAGGCGAGTGGAGTTGGAGCGTAGATATCCATGTAACATGGCTCACTCGATGCAAACCCGAGACCACAAGAGAGGATGAGTGCAGACAAACAAATACCCACCAGACCAAAAAAAGGGTTGTAGTATTCATACATAAGATGAGGGGATGATAGAGGACTTTTACCTTCTGTTTGTAAGCTTGCTGTTTTGTTTTAGGATGATTCATTGAAACACAGAAGGGGGGGGGGGAGGGATGCTGTGAAAAGGTTCTTCTGGGTGTGTGTGTGCACAATGAAAAAAAGGGTAAAAGCAGAGGAGAAAAGGGGTAGAAGTAGAGGGCCAGGGGAGAGGCGCCACTCTCTCCCCTGATCCTCTGCCAGCTACCCCACTCTTCCTACTGCCTACTGCCTGCTGCCAGCTGGGATCAGGAGGGAGGGAAATCCCATTTCCCGCCCTGTCCACTGTGTACCTGTTTTCTGAAAGGTACCAGCTAATCAACAGTATATGTTCGTGTGGGAATCGCACGTGGAAGCAGAATGGTTCCGATGCATGTGGAGGAGCGAGATGCGCCGACCTGGACCATCGGCAGTCACACTGAGGTGACAGACACAAGGGATGCCGGACAGGTCTACGGCTGTTATAAATTATCAATCTATCGATCAATTAATGGACTGTGGATTTCCCCTCATCATATGTGCATCGACGATCAGCAACAAATGCATAACTGTAGATGGACACTGAGAACAGGGGAGGATCGAGTAGCTAGAACCAGATGCGATGTGACCGCACCGTCAAGTGAAGATGTTTGAGAGGCCCCTCTGGCGGTACACTTATGGAGCCTGCCGCAGTGCACGGAGTGGCAGAGACGTGAACCGCGGCAGTGCCACATAAATCCTGTCGTTCGCTCACTTGTATTCAGTTATATCAATCGCTACTTTATCAAGACCATATCCTCTCGTCTGGTGTCACTGGGTTGTGATCTGGTGCCATCTGTGTATGGCTGGTACACTTTCTCTGATCACTGGAATTGTACTGTGACTGGTCTGGCCACCAAGGATAAACTATTCAGGCATTCAACGATCATTACCTTTTTTAAGATACACCATGGCAGCATGAGATACACCAAAGGTACATGAAATACACCGTAGGCGCACACGATACACCATAGGCGCATGAGATACACCATAGCCACATGAGATACACCATAGGCACATGAGATAAACCATAGGCACATGCGATACACCATCGGCACATGAGATACACCATACAAACATGATATACACCATGGGCACATGAGAGACACCGTAGGCACACGAGATACAACATAGGCGCATGAGATACACCATATGCACATTACATACACCATAGGCACATGAGATACACCATATGTGCACGAGATGCACCATAGGCACATGGGATATACCATACGTGCATGCGATACACCACGGGCACATGCGATACACCGTAGGCACATGAGATACAACATAGGCACATGAGATACACCATAGGCACATGACAAAAAGCATAGACGCATGAGATACACCATATGCGCATGCGATACACCGTAGGCACATGAGATACAACATAGGCACATGAGATACACCATAGGCACATGACAAAAAGCATAGACGCATGAGATACACCATATGCGCATGAGATTCAACAAAGACACATGAGATACAGCATATGCGCATGAGGTACACCAAAGGCACATGAGGTACAACATAGGTACATGAGATACACCATAAGCGCACGAGAGACACCGTAGGCACATGACATGCACCAAACGTGCATCAGATACACCATAGGAACATGACATACACCATAGGCACATGAGATACACCATATGCGCATGCGATACACCGTATGTACATGAGATACACCCTAGGCAAATAAGATACACCATAGGCACATGAGATACACCATAGGCACATCCGATACACCATAGACACATGACATACACCATAGACACATGAAAAACACCATAGGTGTATATTATACAACATAAGAGCATTAGATAAACCATATGCGCATGAGATACACCATAGGTCCATGAGATACACCATAGGCGCATGAGATACACCATAGGCGCATGAGATATACCATAGGCACATGAGATACACCATAGGCACATGATACACACCATAGGCACATGAGATACACCAAATGCACACGATACACCATAGGAGCACTGGATATACCATAAGCACGTGAGATACACCATAGGTGCAAGTTAAACACTATAGGCATATGAGATACACCATAGGCACATGACATGCACGAAAGGTGCATCATATACACCATAGGCACATGAGATACACCATATGCACATGACATACACCATGTGTGCATTAGATACACCATATGCTCATGAGATACACCGAAGGCACATGAGATACACCATAGGTACGTGAGATACATCATAGGCACATCAGATATAGCATAGGCACATCACATACACCATAGGCACATGAGATACACCAAAGGTGCATGAGATGCAACATAAGCACATGAGATACATCATAGGCGCATGAGATACACCAAAGGCGCATGAGATACACAACAGGCGCATGAGATACACCATAGGCACATGAGATACACCATTGGCACATGAGATACACGATGGACACGTGAGAAACACCATAGGCACATGAGATACACCATGGGTACACGAGATACACCATAGACGCCTCAGATACACCAAAGGCAGATGATATACACCATACGTACATGAGATACACCATAGGCACATGAGATACACCATAGGCGCATGCGATACACAACATGTACACGACATGCACCATATGCGCATCAGATACACCATAGGCGCATGAGATACACGATAAACACATGAGATACACCATATGGGCATGAGATACACCATAGGCACATGCGATGTACCATGTGCACATGCGATACACCATGGGCACATAAGAATACCATAGGCACATCAGATACACCACAGGCACATGACACACACCATGGGCGCATGAGATACACCATATGTGCATTAGATACAACAAAAGCGCATGAGATACACCATAGGCGCATGAGATACACCATAAGCGTATGACATACACAATAGGCGCATGAGATATACCATAGGCACATTGGTTACACCATAGGTACATGAGATACACCATAGGCACATGGGATACACCATGGGCACATGAGATACACCATAGGCGCATGAGATACACCATAAGCGTATGACATACACAATAGGCGCATGAGATATACCATAGGCACATTGGTTACACCATAGGTACATGAGATACACCATAGGCACATGGGATACACCATGGGCACATGAGATACACCATCGGCACATGATAGTACACCATAGGTGCATGAGATATAGCATAGGTGCATGAGATACACCATAGGCACATGACATACACCATAGGCGCATGAGATACACCATATGCACACAAAATACACCATAGGCACATGAAATACAACATAGGGGCATGTGATACACCATAGGTGCATGAGATACACCATGGGCGCATGATGTACACCATAGGCGCATGCGATACACCATAGGCGCATGAAATGCACCACGGGCACATGTGATATACCATAGGCACATGAAATACACCATAGGTGCATGCGATGCACCATAAGGACATGAGATACACCGTAGCCTCATGAGATACACCATAGGTACATAAGATACACCACACGCACATGAAATACATCATATGCACATGCGATACACCATAGACACGTGAGATACACCATGGCATGCATCAAATACACCATATGCGCATGAGATATGCCATAGGCTCATGAGATACACCATAGGCACATGAGATACACCATAGCCGCAAGAGATACTCCACAGGTGCATGAGATACACCATAGAAACATGAGGTACACGATATGAGCATGAGATACACCACATGCGCAAGAGACACACCATAGGCGCATTAGATACACCATAGGCACATGAGATTCACCATATGCACATGACACACACCATAGGCGCATGAGATACACCATAGGCACATGTGATACTCCATATCACACTTGAGGTATACCATAGGCACATGAGATTCACCATATGCACATGACACACACCATAGGCGCATGAGATACACCATAGGCACATGTGATACTCCATATCACACTTGAGGTATACCATAGGCACATGAGATACACCATAGTACATATGAGATACACCATAGGTGCATGAGACATACCATAGGCACATGACATACACCATACGCACATGAGATACAGCATAGGCATCCGAGATACACTATAGGCACATGAGATACACCATTGGCGCATGAGATACACCATATGCACATGCGATACACCATATGCACATGAGATACACCATATGTGCATGCGATACGCCATAAGCACATGGGATTCACCATAGGCACGTGAGATATACCATAGGCACATAAGATACACCATTGGTACATGAGAAAAAACAATATGCACATGATATACACCATGGCACCCATGAAATATACCATAGTTGCATGCGTTACAACATAGGCACATGACATGCACCATAGGCACATGAGATACACCATAGGTACATGAGATATACAATAGGCACGTGAGAAACACGATATGTGCATACAATACACCATAGGCACATGAGATACACCATAGGTACATGTGATACACCATGGGTACATGAGATACACCATAGGTGGGTGCGATACACCATGGGCGCACGAGATACACCATAGGCACCTGAGATACACCATAGGCGCATGAAATATACCATAGGCACATGAGATACACCATAGGCACATAAGATACGCCATAGGCACATGAGATACACCATATGCGTATCAGATACACCATAGGCACATGAGGTAGGCCGTAGGCATATGAGATCCACCATAGGTACACGAGATACTCCATATGCGCATGCGATACACCATAGGCACATGTGATACTCCATATCCGCATGATATACACAATAGGCACATGAGACACACCATAGGCGCATGAGATACACAGAAGGCACATGAGATATACCATGGGCTCATGGGATACACCACACGCGCATGCGATACACCATAGGCGCATGAGATATACCAAAGGTGCACGAGATACACCATAGGCGCTTGTGATACACCATATGGGCATGAGATACACCATAGGCACATGAGATGCACCATAGGCACATGAGACACACCGTAGGAGCATGAGATACACCACAGGGACATGGGATACAGCATAGGCACATGACATACACCATAGGCACATGAGATACACCATATGTAAATAAGATACACCATATGCACATGAGATACACAAAAGATACCTGAAATATGCCATAGGTACATGAGATACACCATAAGCGCATGAGATACACCATAGACACATGAGAGACTCCATAGGCCGATGAGATACACTATAGACATATGAGACACACCATAGGCACATGAGATAGATAATAGGCACTTGCGATACAACATAGGCGCATGCTTTACATCATGTGCACATGAGATACACCATAGGCACATGAGATACACCATAGGCACATGAGATATACCATAGGTACATGAGGTACACCATAGGTACATGAGATGCACAACAGGCACATGAGATACACCATACGCAAATGAGAAACACCATAGGCACATGCGATACACCATAGGCGCATGAGATATACCATATGCGCATGAGATACACCATGGGCGCATGAGATACGCGATAGGCGCATGAGATATACCATAGGCCCATGAGATACACCATAGGCACGTGAGATACCCCAAAGGCTCATTAGATACTCCATGGGTACATGAGATACACAATGGGCCAATGGGATACTCCATAGGCACATGAGATACAGCATAGGCGCATGAGATACACCATATGCACACGAGATACACCATGGGCGCATGAGATACACCATAGGCACACAAGACACACCATAGGTACATGACATACACCATGGACGCATGAGATACACCATAGGCACATGAGATACACCATGGGTATATGAGATAGCCAATAGGCTTATGACATACACCATAGGCGTATTGGAAACACCATAGGCGCATGAGATACGCCATAGGCGCATGAGCGACACCATAGGGGCATGCAATACACCATAGGAGCATGAGATACACCATAGGCACGTGACATACAACATAGGCACATGAGATACGCCATAGGCGCATGAGCGACACCATAGGGGCATGCAATACACCATAGGAGCATGAGATACACCATAGGCACGTGACATACAACATAGGCACATGAGATCCAGCATAGGCACACGCGATACACCATAGGCACATAAGATACACCATAGGCGCATGAGGTTCACCATAGCCACATGAGATACACCATATGTGCATAAAAAACACCATAGGGACATGAGGTACACCATAGGGACATGGGATATACCATAGGTACATGATACACCATAGGCGCATGAGGTTCACCATAGCCACATGAGATACACCATATGTGCATAAAAAACACCATAGGGACATGAGGTACACCATAGGGACATGGGATATACCATAGGTACATGATACACCATAGGCGCATAAGACACAACATAGGCGTATGATATACACCATAGCCACAAAAGATACACCACAGGCGCAAGACATACACCATAGGCACATGAGATACATCATCGGCACATGAGAGACAACATAGGAACACGAGATAGACTATGAGCACATGGGATACACCATAGGCACATGCGATACACCATAGGTGCATGAGATACACAACAGGCACATAACATGCACCATAGGCACATGAGATACACCATATGCACATAAGATACACCATAGGCATATGAGATACACCATACGCGCATGAGATACACCATGGGCACATGCGATACACCATAGGCACATGAGATACAACATAGGCACATGAGATACACCGTATGCACATGACATACAACATAGGCACATGAAATACACCATAGGCGCATGAGATATACCATATGCGCACGAGAGACACCATATGCAAGTGAGATACACCATAGGGGCATGAGATACTCCATAGGTGCATGGGATACACCATAGCAACATGCGATACACCATGGGCACATGAGATACAGCATAGGCTCTTGAGATACAGTATGGGCAAATGAGATACAGCATATGCGCATGAGGTACACCCAAGGCACATGAGGTACACCATAGGCACATGATTTACACCATAGGCACATCAGATACACAATAGGCGCATGAGATACACCATAGGCACATGCGATACACCATGTGTGCGTGAGATACACCATAGGCAAGTGAGATACACTGTAGGAACATGAGATACACCATAGGCGCATGAGATACACCATAGGCACATGCGATACACCATGTGTGCGTGAGATACACCATAGGCAAGTGAGATACACTGTAGGAACATGAGATACACCATAGGTACATGAGATACACCACAGGCACATCAGATACACCATAGGTACATGACTTACACCACAGGCGCATAAGATACACCATAGGCGCATGAAATACAACACAAGCGCCTGAGATACACCATAGGCGCATGAGACACACCATTGGCGCATGAGATACACCATATGCACATGAGATACACCATAGTCATGTGAGATACACCACAGGCACATGAGATCCACCATAGGCACATGAGATACACCATAGAGACATGAGATATACCATAGGCACATGGTATATACCATATGTGCATGAGATACACCATGGGCACATGAGATACACCGTAGGCACATGAGATACACCATAGGCGCATGAGGTATACCATAGGCAGATGCAATCCACCATAGGCGTATGAGATACACCGTGGGCACTTGTGATACACCATAGGTGCATGAAATACACCACAGGCACATGAGATACACCATAGGCGCATAAGATATACCACACGCACGTGATATACACCATAGGCACATGATATATACCATAGGCACATGAGATACACCATAGAAAAAAGTAGATACACCATAGGCGAATGAGATACACATGGGCACATGACATACACCATACGCGTATGAGATACACCATAGGCGGATGAGATACACCATAGGCGCATGAGATACACCATGGGCGCATGAGATGCACTATAGTCACATGAGATACACCATATGTGTATCAGATACACTACACGCAGATGAGATACGCCACAAGGTACATGAGATATGCCATAGGCACATGATATACACCATAGCATACATTAGATACACCATAGGTGCAAGAGATACACCATAGTCTCATGGGATACACCATATGCATATGAGATACACCATGGGTGTATAAGATACACATAGGCACATGAAATACACCATACATGTATGAGATACACCATGGGCGCATGAGATACACCATAGGCGCATGAGATGTACAATGGGCGCATGAGATACAACATAGGCACATGAGATACACCAAAGACACATGACATACACCATAGGCACATGAGATACACCATAGGTACATGAGATACTCCATAGCACACTTGAGATATAAATAGGCACGTGAGATACACCATGTATGCATGAGATAAATCATAGGTGCATGAGATACACCATAGGCGAATGAGATACACCATAACTTAGATGAGATACACCATACGCGCATGAGATACACCATAGGCACATGACATACACCATGGGTACATGAGATACAACACAGGCGCACGAGATACAGCATAGGCACACGAGATACACCATAGGTACATGAGATACACCATAGGCCAATGCGATACACCATAGGCTCATGAGATACACCATAGGCACTTGAGATACACCATATGTACATGAGATACACTATATGCATGTTAGATACACCATAGGAGCATGAGATACATTATAGCACACATGAGATATACCACAGGCACATGCAATACACCATAGGCACATGAAACACAACATAGGCACATGAGATACACCATATGCGCATGAGATACACCATGGGCACATGAGATACACCATATACTCACATGATACACCACATGCATATGTGATACACCATATGCACATGAGATACACCATAGGCACATGTGATACACCATAGGCGCATGAGATACACCATATGCGCATGACATACACCATATGCAGATGAGATCTACCACAGGCACATGAGATTTACCATATGACCATGAGATACACCACAGGCGCATGAGGTACACCATAGGCACATGAGATACAACACAGGGGCATAAGATACACATTAGGCGCATGAGGTTCACCGTATGCACATGAGAAAGACCATAGGCACATGGGATAGATTATAGGCACATGCGATACACCATATACACACGAGATACACCATAGGCGCATGATATACAAAACAGGCACATTCGATACACCATAGGCACATGAGATGTACCATAGGCACATTAGATACAGCATTGGCACATGAGATACACCACACGTGCATGATATACACCATAAAGCATGAGATACACCATAGGTGCATGAGATACGCCATAGGAGCACGATGTACACAATATGTGCATGAGATACACCATAGGCACATGATATACACCATACGCAAATGAGATACACCATGGCACATGACAAATACCATATGCACATGAGATACACCATAGGCGCATGACATACACCATATGTGCACGAGATACACCATAGGCGCATGAGATACACCACAGGCGCATGAGATCCACCATACGTGCATGAGATTCACCATAGGCACATGAGCTACACCATAGGCACGTTAGATACAGCATAGGCGCATGAGACACAGCATAGGCTCATGAGATACACCATAGGCACATGAGATACACCATAGGCACATCCGATACACCATAGGCACATGAGATACACCATA
>SZWC01026419.1:4446-18594 GCA_023375785.1 Penium margaritaceum
CTCTCTCTCTCTCTCTCTCTCTCTCTCTCTACGATGACATTCAGATTTGAGCTTCTTGATACTCTGTGCGTGTCCCCACCTAGACCCTTGCAGTTTTCACCTCTGACTTATGACCGTTGTTAAATGCTGACCTAGCGCTGACGCCTAGTGTTGCGGCAAGTGGTTAGGAAGGTTCGTAGAAGTTTCTCAAATCTGAATATAATTGCCTGCATACCAACAGAGTTTTGTTCATTTAAAAAATTCACTTTATAGAATCCATGATCTCGACCGCGGGTTCTTCTAATGGAGTTGTTTTAGTGTTTGTGTTGCTTTCGTTGAACGAAGCAACCGGATCTTTAACTTTGACGACAAACCCATGCGAGACCATGTGTAACAAACTGCCGTCGTAAGTGGGTAGGTGAGTAAATTGAAGCCCTCGAAGTGGACTGGTTGGCCTCGACAATTCAACCAGTGGGTAAAATCCCACGGAGTGGATTTCGGACTGCGTCCCACCGACCAACGTATCGTCATAGGACAGGACGTTAAGGGTTTATTGTCTTGCCGTGCTGATGTCATCGGATGGAACTGGACGGTCCATCCTCTTCCACTACGGCTTACTACTAACCAATCAGCAAAAGGAGAA
This sequence comes from Penium margaritaceum, assembly GCA_023375785.1. Taxonomy (NCBI): domain Eukaryota; kingdom Viridiplantae; phylum Streptophyta; class Zygnematophyceae; order Desmidiales; family Peniaceae; genus Penium; species Penium margaritaceum. Next base: position 5,069 of record SZWC01026419.1, read on the forward strand.
ATCCTGACGTGGAAAATGTTTGTTTTTGGGATACTACTCGACTTACATAGATTACCTGTTTGGGTGTATGGATTCCCAGTTGGTAGTTTATGGTCGGTTCTACCCAAGGGGTAGTGACCTATTTTGTACCACGACTAGGTCGCTGTGTTACATTCGTCCCCCTTTAGCAACAAACCATCCTCAGTTTGCAAAGGAAAGAGGTTTACTCGTCAAAACACAAGGGGAAAGCATAGAGAGTGAGTGAAACGTCAAGGTGATGCTTGTGTCCACAGGAAGTCATGTGAGACTTTCTATGCAAACACATGATTTGCTTCATGCTGAAGCAAGAATTTTCATCACTAGGAGCCAAAAGAGGATCCTTACACATGTGGCTTTGGTGCTTGAAAGTCCGATGAAGCTTCATGCATTGAATTTGAAATGACATCGCTCATCTTGTGTTGACACAGCATCAACATCTTCCATGCTTGAGTATGGGGTTTTCATACTGGATATCGAAGAGAAAGCTGTGAGATGGAAAACTTGTTTCCTGGTGGGCTTTGTGGGTGTTCAGGCTTGGAATTGCAGCGATGCGTCCTCCCCTTTTTCCTGAGGAGCATCCTCGCGACAAGTGCCCAGGAAAATACTTGTTGGACTGGAACAATGTGCCACCGCTCCCGAAGGAAAATTCTCTTCTTGGGGCATACGCTAGGGTGGTACCCCCGGGGGCGTGGTCAGTGAAACTCAATCCCATCCTCCACTAGGGTTTCAACTAAGGAAACCCCAGGAAGGTTGGCATGTGGTCAGGTCCACATGTGGCTACCATAGCCGGTTCAGTTGGGTTGGCTGAACAACCATTCCTGATTGAGCCCTTGGCTGAAAAACTGTCATGGTGGCCGGTGTCGGCGTCATGTAACAAGTGTAAACATGTCATGTGATAATGCTAGCGGACCAACTGAACATAGCAGACCACATGGTCTTGCATTGTATGGGACATTGCCAAGCGTGTCCGATACATGCCTTTCTGACAGCATAGGTCTCTCAGCACACGTGTCTACCATAGTGTGATGATGGATGAGACGGTCATTTGGAAGCACAGAGACCTAGATGGAAGGCACCTGAAGCCTGCCGTCCCCGCACTCGACGGACGAGTGGGCACCATCAGATGCCGCGTGGTCTAAGACTTTCTGGCGTGTGGAGATCATCCCGGGTAGTGTGATGTCCTTGGACACACAACCCATCTCCTTAGACCAGAAGAGTGTTCATTATACATTGCAAAGATGCCAATTGCACAGTCATGGGTAATACGGTGGGTGAGACCCAAAAATCCGACGTTATGACTGTTGGAAGACATGGATAACAAAATGCCACATGAATTTGTGCACAAGTGTATTCTTTTAATCATCCGAACACATCAGCAGCATGAGTGAAGGTGTGAAATGCATCATTCCCGTGGAAGTTGGGAGCTTCGAGTGTGATCACTCAAAGAAGGTGATCAAACTCGGATTACTCGAGCAATGTCATCCAACTTTAACTTTTCTTACATCCCATACTTGCTGGGGTGAAAAGAAGTTGGAATTTTGTTTTCCTTAGTATGGTTTGTGCCGTGCGTGCAGAATACTAAGGTATGTCCACAGTACGTGTTGATCCTTAAAGGAGTACGTAAAAATCTAGGGATGCCTTGTGTTTCCTGAAACATCTGGGAGATGTCCAAAGAGCGGCATCGAAAAGCATTGGTATAAAGGTACATTTCCCCCAGTGTGTGGACCAATGATCATTGCACATTGCCTTAGAAGGCTACATCTGGTGCTTTTAATCACTCCAGGGGTCTGTAACCAATGGTGAACACCAGAGTGACTTATGAGTAGACAATGTCACCATGATTTTGACGAGATATCGTCATCAAATGAGGATCTCGTTAGGTTGTATAACATGATGTTGTTATGTCGCCACATAACCATGCCCATGTTACCAGATCACGATCTGGTTCCAGTGCGTAAAGCAGGCACTGCGCCCATTGCTGAGCATTAATTGAGGGCATCATGTATATCCCAATGAAAGTGAAACAGTGCTATATAGATGAGCAACTGCCGGACTGGACCGACAAGGAATCCAGTAGTGCACATTCGGGTAAAGTGGATGTCATCACGATAATGACTCAAATGCCCATACTGTGCATGACACAATGAGGGGCTAGAAGGTTTCAAATCTACAGCTAGATTAGCTAAAAAACCAATTGCAAAAATTAGATGTTGGGTAGATGGCACCGTCAATAGAGGTGTCTGTCCAAACATGCACGAAACTCGACCATGCTAGGTTTCACCTTGCCATGTCTATGGCGAGCAAGAGCATCCTTGGTGCGTTTTGAGTACTGACATAGAGGCATTATAGCTAGTGTCTTGATTTTAGCACGTTTGCACATTGTCTTCTCGAGCCCTAGCTGTAGCGTAGGAGATCAAGGATCATGGAGCACCTGACACACGGAGTGTTGCTCTGCATGATTCATCCAACGTCAATCTTTATGGCAGGGGTGACATGTGTCACAATGTGAGTACAGAACCCTCTTGCCATTTTTCAGCCATGCCGTCTTCACGCTTGCAAACATAGTTGGGATTTTACCATGTTGACCATCATAGTACAATGTGGACTGTAGCATGGTAGGAGAAACCCTCACAGTGGAGACAAGGTAGGAGCTGTCCTCCTTGCATTGTAAGTCATTGCGTATATGGCCATGAAGAAAGTCCATGACACGATCAACAATGTCCCTCATTCATGTAGTGTGACACGAGTCAAACAGAGAGAGAGGATGAGGAGACGCCCATGTCTCCTCGTGCTATGTAACACCTTGCTCAAACTGAGCATGTTAAGGTGTTATGACTCATGCGGAGCATGCTCGTGATGAGAACCCTCAGCATTAGCTCGAATGACTGCCTGTTTGGTTTTGTACCAATTGGGTATTAGAAAATGATGCCTTCTTAGATAGAATTTTGCATCCACCTTAACTCATGATTGACGAGCAACCAAGGGACATGCCAAGTATTTGATGCCACGGACAAGTGAATTGACGCATTTTCAAGTAAGTTGCATGGCCAGGTGTTTTGCCATTGATATGGCTAACCTGGAACATGTTCCGAGATTGTAGTGTACTCAGTAGATGTAGGTCAATAGACAGAGAGGTACGCAATGTGCATGACCTGAACGGTGTCAATTCATGGCGTTCCTTCAAGCGCGAAGGTCACCAATTGCATGTGTCAATATCACGAGCTTTAGAGCCTCATGGGCCATTGGCATGTATGCCTGAATCTGCTTTCATGAGCAAGATGCATTCCGGCTCATTGCCTTGCCATTGCTGACATATGTTGAGCATTGTCGTTCATCATGTGGAAGCACATGGTTTTGATACAAGGAGCTCTTTCTATGTTATGATGCGACTCAGACATACGTCTTATGGTTGCTTTAATGTTGCACTACATGCATTGTGAGCTTGTGCTTCAGCACATATGCTTCACGTAACCAATGCATGCACTTCGCACGTCAAGGATACATAGTGCATGAGTCAACCATGGAAATTGATGTACCAGCGCCCATGGCAGGGTGGGTGGAATTGTGAGGAAGCAACGCCTTTATGAGTACCATTGGGAATCTTGATGTTCCAGATGTGTCTAGGGTGCACGTACTGCCCCTGACATTGTACCAAATAGCGTCACCCTTGTTGTCTAGACAGTTAACCATTTGGATACTATGGTGTACATACAGTTTATGAGGCAAACTGCACCAATGTTTACGACCTAGATTGATTATAATCCGATGGCCATCACCTGTTCATTGGCAGGTTGTTGGACCATTCGATTGTCTGGCTGACTCCGCTGGCAGTGCCACTATGTGTGACGTTGCGACAGCTAGAGCTTTTCAGCATCTTTCATTATCCTCTCTGGTTCTTTCGCTCGTGCCGTCCATGGCCTTGAGCAATACAGATCAGTGTTGAGGTACAATAAGGTCCTCTCGCAACTGCTGATCTCGTGCCCATGCTCAACTTGCGGTCGTTGACCAATGAGTGTGAGGAGGGAGAGGATGGGGAATAGGTGTGCTCATCGAGTGGGGCAGACACTATCACCAGCCAGTCTTAAGCGACTGGTTTCAAGTGGCACGGTGGCAACTTCTGCTGCAAAGGCTCAACAGGTTGAACGCAAGCTTTTACTGATGTTGTGCTTCTTATGGACCTAGCACATGCTGCCATTGAGCAAGTCAATGTGTTGCTAGACGAGTGGACACGTGCATGTCGTAGCTGGGCCATGCGCCATAGCTCATGCCATTGCTTGTAAGTCTGCATGTCCATGCCCATGCTGGGCAATTCAGCTCAATGTTTGAGGAGATGGGACGGGGTTAACACGCCTTCGCACTCTACTGGCCAGCTGCCAGTAGGCACTCTCTTGCTGACGTGTGACCTGCAGTGTGCATGGAGGCTTGAAACAGCCGAGCGACCTTTATCGCTACGCAGCCTCCAAGGCCTCCGCTAGCCAGTGGCTAGGGCCCGGGAGGGGTGGCCTTGGGTGTGCAACGTCAGGTTTTTCTTTAGTTTTTTTGTTTGGTCATGCCATTCAGCCTCTGCCATAACTGTCAGCGCCAGCATGGCGCTTGTTGCTGTAGGCAGCACCACTAGAATACTTGACATTACTAGTAATGCCAGCAAAGTGTGTGTTGCTTTGATGATGAAAACACCACACCCACTACTGTTGTTACTGGTAGTGCCAGGTTCTCGTCAATGAGGCCCAATCGCTGCTGGCAGCTCCAGCGGGACGTATGCTGCTTCAGGAAGTGCCAGCACAATTCCTGCAACTGTTGGCAAGGCCAACACAGCATATGCTAATGTTGTCGATGCCGACAATGCCCGTGCCAATGCTAGTAACACTGGCACTGCGGCTGCTACTGCTGGCAATGCCAGCGCAGCCCCTACCACTGCTCGGCGATGCCAGTAGGGCAGCTGTTTCGTGCTGGTAGGACCAGGCAAACTTTTGCCAGTATTGGCAGCTCTAGCATGGTGGCTGATGCTGCTGGCGACGCAAGCGTCGCCTTTGCCGCTACTGGCCACGCCAACAGGGCGTTTTCTATTGCGAGAGATGCAAGCGCAATCTCTGCCGCTGCTTGCAGCACCAACAGAGTGTGCACTGTTGCTAGCAACAGCAGCAGAGCGTTTCCTGCTGCTGGCCGTACCAGCGCAGCCCTTGTCGTTGCTGGCAACGCCAGCAGGACATCTGCTGCTGCTTGCGGTGTCAACACCATCGATGGCACTACCGATCATGCTAGCAAGGTGGTAGCCATTGCAGGCAACACCAGCAGAGCTACTACCCTGCTTGTTGTTTTGACAAGCATTTTTCAACACCCGTTGTGCAAGCGGAACTCATGCCATCGCTGGTGATGTCAGTACGGCCTGAGCCAGTACAGCCTATGCCACTGCTGGCAACGCCAGCAGAGCGTCCACTGCTGGTGGTGCCTGCAGCACTTCCTTGACCAAATTTTTACAGCAAGAGGGTGATAGGCCGCATTATGCCAAAATGCGCGTGTCGGGGTTGGTGAAAACAAAGAAATTCATTTCAGCCCCTCAGGACAGCGTGACAGTGGCGATGGGACAGTGTTCTGCTGTGACAACAGACCCGCGCCTGCTAGAAAATCCAGCAGACCGGAGCCTGCAAGGCGTTTCAGCAGGCTGTTGCCCGCGGGACGGTCCAGTCCAGCAGGCCGTCGCCTGCAGGACAGTCCAGTCCTGCATGCCGTCTTCTGCTGGACAGTTGAGTCCAGCAGGTTGTTGCCTGCTGGACGCACCAGCAAGCCGTCGCCTCACCTGCTGGACGATCCAGCAGGTGGGCGCCTGCTGGTCGCACCAGCAGGCTGTCGCCTGCTGATCGCACCAGCAGGCCGTCTCCTGCTGGTCGCACCAGCAGGCCGTCGCCTCGCCTGCTGGACGATCCAACAGGTGGGCGCCTGCTGGTCGCACCAGCAGGCCGTCCCCTGCTGGTCGCACCAGCAGGCCGTCGCCTGCTGGTCGCACCAGCAGGCCGTCGCCTGCTGGTCGCACCAGCAGGCCATCGCCTCGCCTGCTGGACGATCCAGCAGGTCGGCGCCTGCTGGTCGCGCCAGCAGGCCGTCCCCTGCTGGTCGCACCAGCAGGCCGTCGCCTGCTGGTCGCACCAGCAGGCCGTCGCCTGCTGGTCGCACCAGCAGGCCGTCCCCTGTTGGTCGCACCAGCAGGCCGTCGCCTGCTGGTCTCACCAGCAGGCCGTCGCCTCGCCTGCTGGACGATCCAGCAGGTAGGCGCCTGCTTGGTGCGACCAGCAGGGGACTCCCCTGCTGGTCGCACCAGCAGGCCGCCGCTTGCTGGTCGCACCAGCAGGCCGTCGCCTCGCCTGCTGGACGATCCAGCAGGTGGGCGTCTGCTGGAAGATCCAGCAGGTGGGCGTCTGCTGGAAGATCCAGCAGGCGGACGCCTGCTGGGCAAACCAGCAGGACGTTGCCTGCTGGACGATCCAACAGGCGGGTGCCTGCTAGGTGAACCAGCAGGCCGTCGCCTGCTGGATGATCCAGCAGGCGGGTTGCCACCCTTGGCCGTCGCCTGCTAGACAATCCAGCAGGTGGGTGTCCCGTCCGGCTTGCTGGCATGGCCAGCGTGGCCGGCTTCCTTGCGGGGGTTCCCCAGCAAGGGACGCGCACAGCGCGTTTCCCCAGTCAGCAGGCGCATCCTGAGCTTGCGCCAAAACTCTATGGCCCAGGGGTAAACCGAAACGCCCGACTTCACTTTGCAGCCCCGCGGCGCCGCATCTGGCCTAGCGAGCAGGGGTGCTCTGCGGCTGCGGGGTCGTCCGGTTTTCGCGCACGGATGTTGCGCTCCCGTGGAGCGCCGTCGAGGCGCGCCATGGCGTTTCCACGCCATGGGTTGGTTGTGTGCGGCTGGATCTCCTGACCGGCGTGGTCGTTCACGTTGACGGGTTCGGCCGGTTGGGTTCCGTTAACCCGGTTCGCACACCGAGATGCGAGCGAGCGTCCGGGCTATTATTTTTTAGTTACATAGTAACCCTTTGTTTTGTTACTTGCATAATGTTATCTGAGGTGCCTGATTTGACCCCACTTCTGACACGAGGTCACGGCCGCGTTTTGTCGTTAGTACCCGATGCCGTGGTAGATCCTCATGAAGCGGAAACTCCGATTCTCGAAGCGCCATTCTTCCGGATGCCTATCTGGCCATGGTGGCAGCCATCTGCCGAAGTGATGAATTTGGTTCACTAACGTCTAGTCAAATAGTCGTTTATGAGATACTCAAGTCAGTCGCTCAATCTATGTGACTGCTATGTTCATATGTGCGACGTTTAAAATTTCGTGCAAACCAACTCTCCCTGTTCGACAAACCACAAACAACCACAAACATACGATTCAGAACTTTGCTTTTAACGGGACTGGATCGCCATGAACTCGTCGACGAAAATGAAATTTAATCATCGTCGAACCATTCGATGAGAAGCGAGAGAAGAAATCGCATCCTTAACGACTTTTTTTTTTTCTTTCTACGGTGCTGGTTTTTATCGCAGTGATGCGAAGTCCGATGGAAGGGTCCCATATCGTACACAGTCACATAGGGCTTTTGTATGATTTCGCTATTCACTTCATTTGGCCTTTCGATCGGCATATAGCATAGGCGACCACTAGGTTCGCAGTTGTTGATACAGTTGCGGTTCAAAAGCGGCATCAACTGGGCATCAAAACTGCACCTCGACATTGCTTAAACATGCGCCGTTGAAACACGCACCTGCCTTCGTCATGATTTCCACTCGACAGCCAGGGTAGGTGCGGGGCGCATACACAGCAGTTCGGATATATTTGCCCTTCTTACTTTGTGTTTCGGATTTTCTCACTATTTTTCTCCTCGGCCTGTTGCGCCTACGCGTCCACAGGACAAAAAAGACAAGTCTGATTTAGTTCCCGATGCTGTGTGCCAAGTACATTAGACTTTTCTAAAAATATGGCCACAATAAATACAACAAATTTCATAGAAATATTCATAGTTGCTACTTTATTGTACTAATTATAGTATAACTACGAATCATCCTAGAGAGTACTTCTTTTTTTGTTATTCTTTTTATGTACAGTGTACTCTTGCCAAACCATTTGTTTCTATCATTTTATGGGTTACATGGTATGTTTTCATGGTATCCGTTCCTCTTTTACAGTGTTAAATCAACCATTTCTGAATTCTCCTTCACGTTTCCTTCCCCTTAGGCACGCCAAAGAGACTCTAGGGTTGTGAAGATACGGACAATCATGTTCCTGTGTAACAAACACATACACATGTCGATTTCAATATGTTCATTCATAAAAAAACTAATTTGATAGCTTCAAAAACACATATCATACTTAGGAGGAGTTCCAAGAAAATCAACGTAGATTTCGGTTTACAACATGAAACAACATGACGTAACACGATGGCTACAACACGATAACAAGACACAACACCACTTGAGATGGCTGGACAACACACGCAAAACACACCATTTGATCATTTGGCACGACACGATACTGCAAGACAAAACAACTATTTGACATGACATCCTTCAAACAACCTTGGNTTAAAAAAATTACAAATCATACTTAGGAGGAGTTCCAAGAAAATCAACGTAGATTTCGGTTTACAACATGAAACAACATGACGTAACACGATGGCTACAACACGATAACAAGACACAACACCACTTGAGATGGCTGGACAACACACGCAAAACACACCATTTGATCATTTGGCACGACACGATACTGCAAGACAAAACAACTATTTGACATGACATCCTTCAAACAACCTTGGCGTGACAAGGCAGAACACGATGCGAACATGCACAAGGCACGACATGACTCGATACAGATTGGCACGAAATGCATGACATGAAGGTGCATAACTGAAAAAACACGACATTACAACGAACAACAACATGGCACATTACGACATGCCACGACTTGACACGAAAAGACACAACGCTTCTCCATGCTACAAACACAAGTCCCATACCCTTCATGACATGACGCGACTCGACACACACAACATTACACGACACATGGCTTACAAGACACATCGCAAAAGCTTGGCAGAGGGTAATACTATTTTGGTAGTACTATTCTTGCTCGTAGTTTTTTCTTTCAGGGGTGATGGTACGTTCTATGTATCTAGATGTCTATTACAAAGATAGGACACAGGACCTCACCCGCAACTTTCTCTTGCACACCACTATTCAATCTCTCGCACCTAATTACAGCAAATAGACGAAGCTTACCCATTCTCCTAATGTAACCATCCAATGTGATAAAAGTGTCCCGTCACTAATGACATGTTACATACCATCAAAAGAATACTTCGTTGTTCACCATGTGTGAGATGAAATCAAGAACTCCATTGGTATCAAAGCTTTAACATCAACGATATCCATTATACTACACCTACTACTACTACATATAGCACAACATTGCTAAATGTGTGTTGGACCTCACCGCAACACTAGACGCACCCTATCCAGTCATGGTATTGAATTGCTTTTCTCTTGGATGAGAGCGAGAGAGTGAGAGCATGAACTCGTGAGTGAATGAGAGAGTGAGTGAGTGAGTTTTGTTTGTGAATGAGTACGTGAAAGGGTGAGTGATTGAGTGAGAAGTGAGTGAGTACACAAGTGCGCGAATGAATTAGCGAGCATGAGTGGATGTGAGCAAGCGAGCGTGTGGTTGACGTGTCACGGCACGACACTAAGCGACATGACACAAAATAACCTGACACAACGCGAACAACATGAACGAAACGTGACTATACAGACAACGACCCTCGTTTTCTTATGAAAACCACTTGGATCAACAATGCGTACCAATCCTCACCATTTGATTCCCACATCAACGAGGCAACATAACGATGCGGCACGACACGACACGATACGACACATGTGTCGTGTCGTGTGAGTGAGTACGTGATTGGGTGAGTGAATGAGTGAGTGAGTGAGTGAGTGAGCGAGAGTGAGTGTGAACTAGTTCTATTGAGTACGCGAGAGTGGGTGAGTGTGAACATACACACACACACACACACACACACACACACACACACACACACACACACACACACACACACACACACACGCACGCACGCACGCGCGACACGACACGACACGGCCAACACGACACGACACTACACGACACGATAGGACACGAAACGACATGACACGACACGCCACGACAGGACACGACACGACATGACAGGACACGACATGAAACGAAACAAAATAAGACAACACGACTCGACACGACACGACACGGCCAACACGACACGACACTACACGACACGATAGGACACGAAACGACATGACACGACACGCCACGACAGGACACGACACGACATGACAGGACACGACATGAAACGAAACAAAATAAGACAACACGACTCGACACGACACGACACGGCCAACACGACACGACACTACACGACACGATAGGACACGAAACGACATGACACGACACGCCACGACAGGACACGACACGACATGACAGGACACGACATGAAACGAAACAAAATAAGACAACACGACTCGACACGACACGACACGGCCAACACGACACGACACTACACGACACGATAGGACACGAAACGACATGACACGACACGCCACGACAGGACACGACACGACATGACAGGACACGACATGAAACGAAACAAAATAAGACAACACGACTCGACACGACACGACACGGCCAACACGACACGACACTACACGACACGATAGGACACGAAACGACATGACACGACACGCCACGACAGGACACGACACGACATGACAGGACACGACATGAAACGAAACAAAATAAGACAACACGACTCGACACGACACGACACGGCCAACACGACACGACACTACACGACACGATAGGACACGAAACGACATGACACGACACGCCACGACAGGACACGACACGACATGACAGGACACGACATGAAACGAAACAAAATAAGACAACACGACTCGACACGACACGACACGGCCAACACGACACGACACTACACGACACGATAGGACACGAAACGACATGACACGACACGCCACGACAGGACACGACACGACATGACAGGACACGACATGAAACGAAACAAAATAAGACAACACGACTCGACACGACACGACACGGCCAACACGACACGACACTACACGACACGATAGGACACGAAACGACATGACACGACACGCCACGACAGGACACGACACGACATGACAGGACACGACATGAAACGAAACAAAATAAGACAACACGACTCGACACGACACGACACGGCCAACACGACACGACACTACACGACACGATAGGACACGAAACGACATGACACGACACGCCACGACAGGACACGACACGACATGACAGGACACGACATGAAACGAAACAAAATAAGACAACACGACTCGACACGACACGACACGGCCAACACGACACGACACTACACGACACGATAGGACACGAAACGACATGACACGACACGCCACGACAGGACACGACACGACATGACAGGACACGACATGAAACGAAACAAAATAAGACAACACGACTCGACACGACACGACACGGCCAACACGACACGACACTACACGACACGATAGGACACGAAACGACATGACACGACACGCCACGACAGGACACGACACGACATGACAGGACACGACATGAAACGAAACAAAATAAGACAACACGACTCGACACGACACGACACGGCCAACACGACACGACACTACACGACACGATAGGACACGAAACGACATGACACGACACGCCACGACAGGACACGACACGACATGACAGGACACGACATGAAACGAAACAAAATAAGACAACACGACTCGACACGACACGACACGGCCAACACGACACGACACTACACGACACGATAGGACACGAAACGACATGACACGACACGCCACGACAGGACACGACACGACATGACAGGACACGACATGAAACGAAACAAAATAAGACAACACGACTCGACACGACACGACACGGCCAACACGACACGACACTACACGACACGATAGGACACGAAACGACATGACACGACACGCCACGACAGGACACGACACGACATGACAGGACACGACATGAAACGAAACAAAATAAGACAACACGACTCGACACGACACGACACGGCCAACACGACACGACACTACACGACACGATAGGACACGAAACGACATGACACGACACGCCACGACAGGACACGACACGACATGACAGGACACGACATGAAACGAAACAAAATAAGACAACACGACTCGACACGACACGACACGGCCAACACGACACGACACTACACGACACGATAGGACACGAAACGACATGACACGACACGCCACGACAGGACACGACACGACATGACAGGACACGACATGAAACGAAACAAAATAAGACAACACGACTCGACACGACACGACACGGCCAACACGACACGACACTACACGACACGATAGGACACGAAACGACATGACACGACACGCCACGACAGGACACGACACGACATGACAGGACACGACATGAAACGAAACAAAATAAGACAACACGACTCGACACGACACGACACGGCCAACACGACACGACACTACACGACACGATAGGACACGAAACGACATGACACGACACGCCACGACAGGACACGACACGACATGACAGGACACGACATGAAACGAAACAAAATAAGACAACACGACTCGACACGACACGACACGGCCAACACGACACGACACTACACGACACGATAGGACACGAAACGACATGACACGACACGCCACGACAGGACACGACACGACATGACAGGACACGACATGAAACGAAACAAAATAAGACAACACGACTCGACACGACACGACACGGCCAACACGACACGACACTACACGACACGATAGGACACGAAACGACACGACACGACACGACACGACACGACACGACACGACACGACACGACACGACACCACACGACATGACACGATACGACACGACACGACCTGACACGACACGACATGACACGACACAACACAACACGACAAGACACGACACCACACACTTGTCGTGTCGTGTCGTGTCGTGTGAGTGAGTAAGTGATTGGGTGAGTGAATGTGTGAGTGAGTGAGTGAGCGAGAGTGACTGAGTGAGAGAGCGAGAGAAAGTGTGAATTAGATCTATTGAGTGAGCAAGAGTGTGTGTGAACACACACAAACACACACACACACACGCACGCACGCACGCACGCACGCACGTGCGCACACACACGCGCACCATGCACGGACCACTCACGCACCATGCACGCACCACGCACGCACCACGCACGCACCACACATACACCACGCACGCACCGATGCACCCACGCACCTACGCACCCAAGCACCCACGCATCCACACAACCACGCACCCACCCCCACCCCCCCTGGAACCCTACCCCCACCCCCACCCCCACCCCCAACCCCCCCCCCACCCCCACCCCCACCCCCACCCGCACCCCTCGAC
>SZWC01026421.1:5329-30206 GCA_023375785.1 Penium margaritaceum
ATCTATATCTATATCTATATCTATATCTATATCTATATCTATATCTATGTCTATGTCTATGTCTATATCTATATCTATATCTATATCTATATCTGTATCTATATCTATATCTATATCTATATCTATATCTATATATATCTACATCTATATATACATATCTATATCTATATCTTTATCTATATCTACATCTACATCTATGTCTATGTCTATCTTTATATCTATATCTATATCTATATCTATATCTAGATCTATATCTACATATATATATCTATATCTATATTTACATCTATATCTATATTTATTTTATTCATTTTTAAGTCTCTTAGATTAATAACGTTCCCTTTTATGTTGAGGTTTTTGCTCCTGGTCTCATATTATGCACTCGGCCTTCTAACTTTCCGCTTAATCTTAAAATGATTTGCAATTACATTTTTATAATTTTTTTGTTCTTTATATTAATTTTTCTCCTACCTCAAGTGTGCCCTAGTTTTCATGATTTTTATTTCATGTCTTGCATGCTCTCGTTCCACAATTTCTTAGTCTTGTTCTCCTTGTTGCTATAAACCATTACATATATTTCATGCATCATACTTCATACCTCATACTTTGTACATTCAGTGAGTTTTGTCGTAATTGCCTTCCATGCTCTGATATGCTTTTCAAGATTTGTTTTCTCAGGTTACATACGGTTTCTCTTTTCTCTCTCCATTTTATGCTTCTTGGTATGTATGAAACACAATCAGTTATCATTTATTCATCAACCCTTAATGCACTTGCCATTTGCTTTTTGCATAACAATGATGTGAGTGTTGGAGAACACATGCATGTTCTCATGAATAATGCATGAAATAAATAAAATACATCTGACTGAACCTGATGAACCGTGATTTATTCTTTTTTTATGGAAATGAAAGTTTTTTTGACCTATCAATGTGTTTTTGAAAATACATTTCTTGCTCCAACATATATGTTTGTGCTTGGTACATTGCATGATGGTGTGGTTTTTTTAATCTTAAAAGGAGTGAAAACAAATCCACATCTATCATTGATTTATTTTGGGAATGTAGATTACAAAATTAAATTTCTGCTTCTCCATATACACAATCGCATCAAAGCAATATCGATGTGGACTTGGTATTTTGTGATGGATACAATGGTGTGCATGGATGAGCGCACAGACAATCAAATCCGTTTGCAATACAAGAAGAAGATGCAAAAGGAGGCTTAATGTTATCATAATTTCCATTACTAGTAGCCAAGGTTAAATTCCCATGTTCAATTATTTTCTTATAATCTGCTTGCATTCTTTATTTGAAATTTTAAAGTTGTTACTTAATTGAATTGTAATTGTTTTCCAAACTATTTGCCTTTCCTTTTCATTTTTTGAGTGGGTGTTCTTCTTAAGATCAATTCCTCCTGAAAACTCAATATTACTTCAGTAAGAACACATGTCTGTAAATGCAAACCTCCTTTCTATGTGCATCTTTACTAATGCCCACACACAGATACGTTATGGTCCACAGTTGTCTTGAGTTGAAAATATAGAGATTTTGCAAATTGACCTAGAAGAATGTATGCCTATGAAGGAAGATGACTATAGGTATTTCTGCCAAACCTTCAGTGTCAAGTATGAGGAGGTGCATTCAAGAATTATTAACATGTTCTAGAAGCAAATGGAACACCAAAATAACTTAGCATTAGAAAGGTTTTTATCATATATGTTTTATGAACGCTAATGTTGTTCCTCAGATTTAAACGATTGTGGAAATAGATGAATAAAATACTTGGTACTTGCTGAGCTCATATTATATTCATTCATGAATATTTATTGAATATGCACCTAAGTGTTCACAAATTACTTGGAGAATATCGTTGTGGGCATGCTTTCTTCAACTTCAACACAGATTTTATTCAGGTCATATTTTCCAGAATTTGAAGAAGGATTTTGGTATTTCACACATTATCACAAAATGGACTTGCTATTTCTACGTTGTTTCATCATGCAATTTGGAACACAACATATGGATAGAGGAGAGGTCATGACGAAAAAAATTCAAAGAGGTTGTTGGTTGCTGAAGGTGCCAACATTATCTACACAACCAGCATAGGAGAGCATTCTCAGGAGAGTTACAAATTGAGAAATGATGGAACTTCATTATGTCATTGCTTTGTAAGGTCTAAGCACGTGTTGAAGAAAAATGATGAAGTATCTTCATATCAACTAGTTGATGATGGTTTTCATTGAGTAATTGTTGAAAACAAAATGGGCGCAAGATTGCTTGGTTAAAACATTTGTTGGTTTATCTTAAATTTATGACATAATGATGTGAGTTTCCAATTACAGGGTGAGCCTTGTGTTTTAATTGAGAAGCAATTGTAGGGAGGGTGTTGCTAAGATATTTATATTAGAAGAGGAATCACCAACACAAAATCTTTGTTTTTGTATAGTTGACTAAAAGAAGAATATAGATTTTTGTCCCTGGTGCCCTAAAGAAGCAAGAATGGATGATCTGTCTCCGTTTCCTTGACTATGTTACGATGTTAGAATACTACAGGTACTTTTTCCCATAGAATAAGTCATCGAGAAGAGTGGTTTCTTGAGTACACGTAATAATGATGAGGAGCTAGTTGAATTGAGTCTTTCATAATCGTAAAAGCACATATAGGACAAGGAGCAAATTTTGATTAAGTAGATGTAGTCCTAGAGAATTCAAAGAGGAAATATTATGTTGGATGAGGGTGGGCCTGGTAGGAGTGCATAGGCATTGAAAGTCAATACAATGAGATAAGAAAAATATGTTAGGATAATATGAAAACGTCTAATGGATAAATGTTTTATAGTAGTATACTGAATAAATATATTTTTCTACCCTAGAATACTTCAGTGATTGTTCAAAATTAGAAACTAATTTTTAACTCAGTATGATGATACAGGAGTGTAACGAGGCCAAGTGTAATGACCTTCACCATTTCATATGAAGCCATTTTCTTGCTATTTCAAGATTCTCATGATGTAGGGTGATGCGATCAAATTTTAATTCTGTGTATTTCTATATGGATTAACTCATTACGGCACTCATTTTATTCCTTTGTTACCTTAACCCATCAAAGTGAACTATGAGGGAAGGCTGGAAGTACCCAGCATTTCCCTTAGGTGATGTCGGTCACCACTTCTTGCCACTCTCTATTGCAATCTGCCAGCCCACTAGATTTCAGGATTCTTCCACTTTATTGAACGGCTTTTGATGACACAAATAAATGACCCCCGATAGTTTCACCATGCAGGTGAAGTAGCCAGCTACGACATCGATGCTGGCCACAGGATCAGATCTGCTCCTCCAGAGGGAACCAACTGCCGAAAAAACGGCCGGGCTGTATTGGCAGAACTAGAGGTCTATATACGTTGTCGGGCGAACCTCCAGAACGCACTAGAACAATAATAAAAATGAATTATATGAGATTTCATTTTTAGAAACCAATTCATTGGAGGTCCATATCCATTGACGTCCGGCAAGCCTCCTGTTCGGAAAATACAACCCAAACGTTTTCTTGCACATTTGGCGCCCTCTGGAAGAGCGGATCTGATCCTGTGGCCAGCATCCATGTCGTAACTGGCTAGTTCACCGGCGTGGCGAAACTATCGGGGGTCATTTGTTAGTGTCATTGATAGCCATTCGATAAAGTGGAAGAATCTTGAAATCTAGTAAGCTGAGAGATTTTGGTAAAGAATGGCAGGACGCATCGACCGATACCACCTCAGGGAATAGCTGGGTACTTTTCATATTTCTTCCACCTCACCGACACTAGCTATCTGCGACATCTCGCCAAGAAAAGTGGCTTGGCAATTCATGGCGTAGAACTTGCTGTCAAACTGTATAGATAGCAGCGGCAAAGCTATAGGTTGCTCCAACTAGCACAGCGGTTCTCCTGATTAACCCATGAGAAGGATACCAGACCAAATCACCCTTGTGAAAATGTTCAAGAAACACCAGCCCCCTGTTAATGAAAACATAACATCAGGTTGCAAACATCATGTATCCATCAGGGTATTCTTTGTATTTTATTCTAATTCCTGTGAAGTACTTCCATGATGCTTTTCACATCAAAATATATGTTTTCTAGTTATCATAAAAATGACTGATAGACGTGAGCTCTCTTTTCTTTTTGAGGCCATATCCATTCGTCATATTATTCAATGTTGGCTTGTCTCAAATTGGTTTATAAAACTTAAATCCCATATAATCTATTTTTACTATTGTTCTTGTAATCAAATTCTTTGTGTGCGCTTTGTAAGGCTCCTCAAAGTAGTTGCAACATTGAAGAAATGTGCACTCAAAGTCATAAAAAGTGAAGTGTTGGGTATATCCCTTTGTAATGTAATCCATGAAAGACATGTGACCCTTAATGTTCTTAATGGAGCCATTCAAATACCACGTGATACTTCCACTCTTTAAGATAAGGATTGACAGTATTAAGGAGTGGAAATATGTGATCTTTGAGAACCTCTTTATCAATGAAAGAATGTGCAATAAGAAAGATAAACAATAATACTAAGTTTGAAAAAATATTCCTTCTCTTTGATGCAAGATTAATGAGGAGAAAGAAAAGTTTCCATGTAGAACCATGGTTGTCATGACTCATGATATGAAAAACTTGGCGTTGTTTCCAATATGTACATATTATTTTTCATGATATTCATGCCCTTGGTATTAGTTGGGAAACACTTCCATGCTTCCCTCATAGATCACTTCGAGGGGTGTAGGTAAAAAAGGAAAAGACATGAGTGGCATAACGAGTTCATCTATGTAGAAATGCACATAAAAGAAGTAATATCATAACCCTACATCGGGAGAATTTTGCAAAATCAATAAAATATCTTCATATTAAATTTTTAAGGTCATTTCACTTGGCTTTGTTACACTCTTGTATCCTCATACTCAAGCCAAAATTATTTTCTTATTTTGCACAATCATTGAAGCATTCTAGGAAAGAAAAATATTCTTATTCACTATACTATTATAGCACTTTAGTCCACTGGAAGTTCTTATATTTTCCTAATATATTTTCCTTATCTCTTCGTATTGCCTTTCAATGCCTATGTACTCCCATCAGGCCCACCCTCATCGGACCACAATATTGACAAAATTAACGCTTTGAACTTTGGTATTTCCTCTTGGAACTCTCTAGGAGTACATCAACTAAATCAAAATCTCTTCTTGTCCTTTTGTTTCCGATTTCAAAAATCTCGATTTCATTGGTACCTCATCATTATTACTTTTACTGAAGACACCACTCTTCTTGATGACTTCTTACATGGGAAACGATCTCATAGTATTCCAACATTGTAACATAGTCGGGGAAAAAGAAATGGATGGAAAGAGCATAAATTCTTGCTTCTTTAGGGAACCATGGACAATAATCTATATTCGTCTTTTAGTGAATTCTACAAACACAAAGAGTTTTGGTGGCGATGCCTCTTCTAATAGTGGTATCTTAGAAATACCCTCTCTACAAATTCTTGTCGATCAAAGCACAAGGCTCACCTTGTAAACCAAATCTCACATAATTATGTCATATATTTAGAATAAACCCACAATTATTTTCACCATGAAATCTTTTTCCCAAATTTTGATTCAATAATCATTCAATGAAAATCATCATCAACTAGTTGATATGAAGCCATGTCATCGTTTTTCTTCAACACGTGCTTATACGGTACAAAACAATAACATAATCTAGTTGCGTCAATTCTTCAATCTCTAAATCTTGGGAGAATGCTCTCCTATGATTCTGTTGTGTAGGAACCTTTGGCACCTTCAGCTACCAACAAGCTCTTTGAGAACTTTCTTCAGGACCTTTTCTCTCACCATTTCTTGTGTGTTGCATCGCATGATGAAACAACATGGAAAAAGCATGTCCACGTTGTGATAATTTGTTTAATTATCACCACAACGTGAAGTACGAATATCATTCCTCAAGTGTTTCAGATTAGAAGAGATCATGCCAAAGAAAATACTCTCGTAGCAATTGTTTACCAATGAGGAGCAAATTCATAGAAAGTTTATGAATGAATCAAATATGAGCTAAGAAAGTATCAAGTAAGTTATGTATCTCGTCACACAACTATTTAGCTCTCAGCAACAACATCACCCTTCTGCATTAAACTTTAATAATAACACCTTTCTGAGTTATTTTAGTGTTCCATTTGTTTCTCGAATATGTTAATATTTAATGAATGCACCTCCTCATATTTGACACCAAAGCTTTGGCAGAAATAATCGTTGTCATATTCCTTCATAACCATACATTCTTCTTTGTCAATGTTCAAAATCTCTATATTTGCAACTCAAAACAACTGTGGATCACACTGTATTTTCACGTATGAATTAATAAAGGTACAAATCAAAAGGAGGTTTGAATGCAGAGACATGTATTTTTAATTAAATAATATTGCATTTTTAGGAGGAACCAGTTTTAAGAACACGAACTCAAACAACAAAACGGAAAGGCAAAGAGGTTGGAAGAAAATCCCACTTCACAGAGTTGCAAAATTTCAAATTTTAAATAATGAATCAACAGAGATTATAAGAAAACAATTAAACATGGGAATGTAACTTTGGCTAGTATAGATGGAGATTCATATAAAATTCAGCCAATTAATTGCATCATCTTTTTCTTCTATTAGAGAGAAAAGGATTCGATTGTCTGTGTGCTCATCCATGCACAACGTAGTATTTATCACAAAATAAAAATTCCACGTCAATTTTGCTTTGATGAGATTGTGTGTATGGAAGAGCACCAATTATATTTTGTAGGCTATGTTTTCCCCAACAATGTATGATTGATGTGGATTCATTTCAATTTATCAGAAGACCCAAACGCCCACACCATCATGCATTTAACATGCACAAACATACATTTTGGAGCAAGGAAATGATTTTCACAAGTATAATGATAGGTCCAAATAGTTGTTCTTTCCATGAAAATAAACATAATTCTTCGAAACTACATATTTATCAGGTTCATTGAGATGCGTTTTATTAGTTTCATAAATTATGCATGAGAACATGTATGTGTTCCCTAACACACACCAATGTTACTAAATAACAGAAAGGTGAATGTATGAAGGGTTGATGAATGAATGATAAATTATTGTATTTCATACATACCACAAAGAATGAAATGGAGTGAAAAGAGCATCAATCAGCACAACAGAGCAAAACATGAATCAAATACTCAGAGAATGCAGAAAGGGAATTCAAATGTAAACAAAAATGGAAAATTAAACGTCCATGAGATTTTGAAATCAAAAGGAATGAAGAAAATGGTAATGAACACGATTTGGAATCAGAACATTGTGAAAACAAGAAATCATAACATGATTATGAACCTACATATTATCAAAGAGAGACATTAGAGCGTGAAAAACAAATATCAACGCATACAATGAGAAGAATACTCATGACAATTCGAGGTATAAACATGTAAGAAGATCAGAAATCATCCATTGGATAGCAAAATAACACATGAAAAAATAAAAACTAAAGTATGCAAGATTTCTAGAAACGAACAAAATGTAAACAACTAGTCATGAAACAAAAAAGATAAAAGAATTGATGATTGGTCACATAAAGAAAATGAGAAGAAATACCCTGAAGTAGAGACCATGAAGGAATAAATAAAAGGGCGAATCATGAAAATAACGGGTTAAAATCATGAACCAAAAAGCATAAAGCATCAAATTATATTAAAAATGAATTAGATGAGAATCAATCATGACGAAAAGAGAAATTTTCAGAAAGATGGAAACAAAAATCATGAAACAAAAATCATGACATGGGAGCAAATTAGCGCAAATCTCATTGCCTATACAAAGGATGAGGTATAAAGTATGAGTGATTGAATTTATGTAATCGATGATACGTCTTTTTATTTAAAAACAAGAAGTTAATCGCAATATGGAAGAACTAGAAAGAAGAAATTATGAAAAACGAGCATGCAAGATATTAAAATTTAAAACATGAAAACTAAATAAAAAACTAATGAAATATCACAAGCCATGCATAGCACAACAAAATGAATGCAAGACATTTCTAATTAAGCAGAAGGCATGAAAGTACAATGGATAATATAAGACTAGGAGCAAGAAACACAATATGAAGGAGGAATGTATTAATATACGAGCATTAAACATGAAGCAGAATCCAAACCTCATTCAAAGTAGAGCAAAAACTAATAAATTCATAAGCACAAGTGGTTGAAATGACAGAAATAATGAAAGAGCACAAATAATGAAATTAAGCCGAATACTCCTGAAACAAGGAGAAAATGTAGAGTGAATATCAAATTAAAAAAACATATGACCTCTAGATTACTCCAAGCCTTAATTAAATAATTCCTTATGTTCTACAAATCACTTTGCCTACGTCAATACGTGCATGATCGCCTCCTAGTATTTTTACATGCCTAATTTCTATTGTACCGACCTAACCACAAACTCATCAACCCGCTTACACTTTTGCACATTTCCTAACATGCCTATCTACATGCCTACCTACAGACCTGCTTCCATACCCCTGTTCTTTAATTTCTCCCTTATCAATTGTCAACCAACATACCTGCAAACCTTTCTTTATACCTAATTTCTACATCATGACATGACGAAATGTTGAATTGCACATGATAAAATATACATCCATGAGATAAATAGAAAGATAAGGAACAACTTGTTTCAGAAGTTACATTGTAACTGATTTTTAAATTTCCCTTTGAAAATATTGTGTTTAAAAACAATAATAAGATGTTATACGATATCCTTACGTGACACATGGGAAACAATGGAGTAAGAAAATAATAAATTCTTCCACTTGAGTATTGTATTGTAACCAATGGTAATGGGGTTCATTCAAAGCCATATTTAGGAATCTCAACATATTCTTAAGCCTTATTTTCGCACGTTTCCCTCCTGAAGCACAAACTTATTTCAATAGATATGGACAAGAAACTCAATACTTCCATTTGAAAACTGTTCAGGGTTTACTTTTGCGCCAAAACTGCACACATCTACTAAAGTATAAATGAATCAAATTTGGAGACTAGTCTTCTATGTTGAATTTCGTGATTTTGTGTCCAATCCACCACAAAATATGGGCAGATATACTTTCGTGTTTAAAGCTGATATTTTCATCACGTAACCATTTTTTTGTTACTGTCTTGTAAAAATTAAGATGTCAGAAATTCCTGATCGTAAACGTTAGGGATATTTGTTGGTACAGATATTCAAGCTCCTATTATATAGCATAATGTACAACACATTTAGTATAGTTTCACAAAAAGGTTCCTTATTTTTTACTAAGGGCCTCAATGGCGTTGAAACATTCCTGATTTGTAGAAACAAATAACATTTTGTCATTGAATGATCGTGTACATTTAAATTTCATAAAATGGGTTGCACAGATTCTCTTCATTGTAAATGGATTCCATATTGTGAAATATAATGATATAATTGATACAGTTTTAGATAAAACCATATAGTGAACAAAATGAACGACCTTTAGTTTTATTGATAGAAACTTCTCAAGAAATTATTTTTGTTCTTTTATGTGTGTGCTTCTTCCTTTTGAATTCATGGGTTCTAGCTTGAAACATCTTTAACTATTCATACCTAACCTAAAGCACAACATTATCCCGGAATTAGAAACATTTCATTAAGAATCAGGTCATTCTGTTTAAATTCATTTACCACAGACATGTTTATCTCAAAGAACATTTTAAATTATGGACTCAAAAAAGGCATTTCCTTACACTGAAGGCGTTTGGTGAACATTGAGTTCTTGGAACCTTTTCAACCGCAAATTGGTATGGCACTCAAGAAAAAACGATGATTTGGAATGTAGTATTGTGAATAAATAGACATTATTAAAACAATTTAATTTAATTGAAGATTGTACAAATCATATTAGAGTAGACATATTTAACATAAAACTAATGCACCATTTGAGTTCATATTTGTGCCAAACATTTCTGATGTGCTACAGTTATTTTTGACTGATAAAGTTTGTAGGCCGTATCCTACTCACATGTAGCAGTCCTTATAGTTTTATTACCTTGAAAAAAACACTTCTTTCCTAGTAATGAATATCATTCATTTTTATCAAGTTTTATAAGGTGCAAAACTGACCCACATTTGCATACATTTTCTAAAATGGATAATAACACCCCCTTCAATGCCATATCTCACCCTTGAAAATCCCCACACCACATCCATGACCATGAAGATACCACTTGCTCACCTACTCAGAGTGTTGTTTCTTTCTCCCTAATCAATGGAATCATTATCCTGAAAATGAGCCATAGAGTTTGATTTTTGCACTTCCACATGGAAACTTTGACTATGGAATCCCTCCACAAGCTTTTCAGTGCCCACATTTACAGCTTGAAATTTCATCTGACACGGCCCCCTCCCATTTTTCCATGTCTCTCTCCCCTGATTTTTAAGAATATACAAAAGTTACAAGGACTCCCTTAACTCTTTAAAATGAATTTTACAGCTCCTTGTTTGGACCACCACAACTCTCCTTGAAATTCCTCACTACATCCAACTTTACAAAAGTACCACCTCATCACCTGATTCAATTTGTTTCTTGATCCTTGCTCATTCGTATCTAAAAGTATAAACCTTGCAACAGAGCTTGTTTGCATGCTTCATTTTGGTGTATTTTCTATCACCAAACACCATGCATTTGCTTCTTCCTGTGTCTTGAGCCTAAAATCATGATTGATTCGTATGGGTCATGTGGTGACCACGTCTGACCCTCTCCGGGTTTTATTTCAAAACGTAGCCTTTACTAAGAATCCCATAACAGCTAACAACACATTTTATTGCTCCGTTTTGGAATCTTTACAACCTTTGTGAGAATAGCCACACCACCTTGAGCCTTGTAATGGTGCCAAATCCTCACATGTTACTGTTTTTGTCTTCCTACTTAATCACTCAATTCCTGAGCCATAAATTGCACCAAGGAGATTTTTCTATGTCATTTTTCATGGTGCCTTTTTCTATGCCCACCCTCCACACATTGTTTTGCGCTTATGTCTAGAACGTGAAAACACATAACCCTTCATGCACTTCTTGCCGCCAAGTCTCACCCTATCCAAGTTTCTCAAAGAAATATAACATTTACAAAACTTCTCCTAATGCTCTGAACTGTATTTTATGGCTCCTTCTTCGGACCACCACTGCCCCTCTAAAACTGCCCACACCACATCCCACCCCATGAAAGTACCAAATTGTTATCTATGTTTATATCTATATATCTATATCTATATCGATATCTATGTATATATATATATATCTCTATATCTATATATATCTATATCTATATCTCAATCTAAATATTTATCTATATCAATGTCCATATCTATATCTATATCTATATTTATCTATATCTATACATAGATGTATATCTATATCTATATCTATATCTATATCTATATCTATATCTATATCTATATCAATGTCCATATCTATATCTATATCTATATTTATCTATATCTATACATAGATGTATATCTATATCTATATCTATATCTATATCTTTATCTATATCTATATCTATATCTATATCTATATCTATATCTATATCTATATCTATATCTATATCTATATCTATATCTATATCTTTATCTAAACCGTGGTGTTTGGAACCAGGAGCCAGAAGATGTGTTGCATAACATAGGGGGATTCTTTATAATGGCTGTGTTTCTCTCATAAAAGTCAAAGAGTGTAAGACATGGTGGCAATGGGAGGAGGGGTCTTGTGCGCGTTTTAGCTCTGGAGGAAGATACAAGAAAATGTGTGGGGTAATGGCGGAGGTAAAGCTATGTTGCGTAAGCACGTGGAACTACCTCCACGGTGCAATGTAAAGCTTAAGAACCTTGTGAGCATGGAAAAAACAAATCTGATTACATGAGGTGGTGCAATGATTGTCACAATGGCTATGGTGGTCAAAATGAGGAGCAGTCAAATGCATTGCGGAGCGAAGGGGGATCTAGTAGTACATGCATTTCCCTATGAAAACTCTAAGAGGCTGAGACATGGTGGTGATAAGAGCAGGCGGGGTCGGGTTAGGTTTTGGGCTCCAGATGCAAACACGTAAACCTGTGTGGGAGGATGGTAGAGGCAAATGCACCATACAAAGCACGTGCAACAAGCTATAACATGGTGTTTTTGGCTGCAGATTCTAGTTAGCAATGACCAAGGAAAAAACATGGGAGAAGGTGAGGTGGCAATACCCTGTCGTTGCGGGAGGTGCGGGGAGTGAGGGTGGTAATGGCCATAACAGCAACGTGTAAACTGCGTTTACAAGTGTTAGTTCAAGCTTCATCACAACTGAGTTTCCGTAAGAAACCTAAAAGAGGGAAAGACGTGGCAACGACTGGAGCGGAACAGGTCGGGTACTTTTTTGGTCTTCACATGTAGGCATGGCAAAATACACGAGGGCATGGTGGAGACAAAGGCACAGTACAAAATTACGTTCATAAAGCTTTGTGGCCCACTCAATGGCTCGAGAGTAAACTGATGAAGAAGCAAGAAAACAAATTGAAGCAGGTGACGAGATAGTATTGTCATGTGGGAAAAAATGGAATGAAGATTTTTCATGAGTGTTGTGCTGGTACAAACACGGTGCCATACAATATGTTGTGCAGCATTAGGAGAGTGGTAATATTGGCTGCACTGTTTTGGAAAAATTATAGAGGGTGAGATGTGGCGGCGATGAGAGCGCAAGAGGTAGGGTGAGTTTCCAGGCTCCGGACGATGACACAGACAAGTCCATGGAGGAATAGCAGAAGCAAATGTACCATGGAAAAGCATCTAGAACAAGTTTTGGCACCTTTTTTAGTTCAAGATTCTAGTAATTAGGGATTATTATATAAGCATTAAAGCTAGGGACAAGCTAATATCATCATGGGGCGAGATGTGGTATAGTAATTCTCACCGAGGCTCTAATGTTCCAAACAAGGACTTGAAAAATGCATTGTGGAGAATTAGGGTATTCCTATGAACTACTACGTCTCATTGAGAAAAGTCAGAGATTATGAGACATTACGATGAAAGGAGCGAGACAGGTCAAGTGATTTTTTGGGCTATGGACGAAGGCACAAAAAACATGTGGGAGGAAGGCGGAGGCAAAGGAATTGTGCATAAGAAGAAGCTCCATGACGTAGTTTACGGCTTGAGATTCCACTAAGGAGGGGCCAGGAGACAGAAAATAAGTAGGTGAAGGAGAGGTACTCTCAAGGGGTGCAAGCTCGCACGTGGATTTTCAGAATGGCTGTGGTGGTTGGAACATGGAGCTGCAAAATGCGTTGTGGAAGGATTGGTGATTCCTAGTAACAGTTGTGTCTTATAAGAAACTTCATACAGGGTGAGACATGCTGCTAAGAGGAGTGGGACACATCTAGTGAATATTCAACCTCTAGAAGGAAGTAGAGACAAACTCTGCAGGGATGGGGGATACAAAAGGAACCGCATGGATGAACACGGTATGATATCTATTGAAATGTTTAAAGATTGGGATTCAAGTAAGCACAAAACAAGTAACCAAAATCAAAGCAAGTGACAAGGTGGTTTCCTCACAAGGTTAGAAGTGGTATGAGGATTTTCAAGAGGACTATGGTAATTGGAACGAGATGTAAAATTATATTGGAGTGTTTGGGGATTCCTAGTAACAAATGTGTACCCTCAAAAGAAATCAAAGAGGATGAGACGTGGTGGCGATGTGAGGAAAACATGAAGAGTGAATTTTAATGCTCGAAAATTAGGCATGGAAAAATTCTTGGAGGATCACAAAGAATAAGGCACCGTCCACAAGCATATGGAACAACCTCTGTGGATTACTTAACGACTTGATATTGTAGTATGAATGGACTAAGAAATGAAAATCTAAGTAGATGAAAAGCTGGTACAATCACGGGGCGGGAGGTGGTGCGGGGCGTTTTACAGGGGCGGTCTGGCTGGAAGGAGCCATAAAATACAGTGCAAGGCATTAGGGGAATCCTAGTAATGGTTTGATTTCTTTGGGAAAACTTGCAGAGCATGAGACGTGGCGGAAATAGGTGCACAAAAGGATGAGTGTGTTTTCAGGTTCTAGACACAGGCACGAAAACATGTGTGGGGGTTGGGCGTAGGCAAAGGCACCATGAAAA
Source organism: Penium margaritaceum (assembly GCA_023375785.1). Classification (NCBI taxonomy): domain Eukaryota; kingdom Viridiplantae; phylum Streptophyta; class Zygnematophyceae; order Desmidiales; family Peniaceae; genus Penium; species Penium margaritaceum. The sequence continues at coordinate 19,538 of SZWC01026421.1, forward strand.
ATCACATAGAACAAGCTCCTTGGTGCAATTAATGGCTCAATAATTTAGTGATTAAGGACAAATGAAAAATAAAAAAAGCATGTGAGGAGTTGGTACCATCACGAGGCTCAAGGTGCTGTGGCGGTTCTCACACGGATTGTACTTATTCGAACAAAGAGGAGTAAAATGTGTTGTGTAGTGTTATGGGATTCATTTTAATGGCTACGGTTTGAGAGCTAACTCAAAGAGGGTGAGACATGGAGACCACAATACCCATACAAATCATGTAAGCTTTTAGGCTCAAGACACAAGCAGGAAACAAACGCACGGGGGATGGTGATACCAAAGACACCATACATAAGCACGCAAAAAAGCTCCATTCTAAGGTTTAAATCTTGATATTCCAGTGAGAAAGGATCTGGAAAAAACTTAAAGCAGGTGATGAGGTTGTAATGCCTCGGAGTGGGAGCCAGTGTAGAATTTTCATAGGAGTTGTGGTGGTCCAAACAAGGAGTTGTAAAATGCATTGAAAAGAGTTAAGGGAGTCCAAGTAATTTTTGTATATTCTTCAAATCTGAGGGCAATACATGGAAAAAGGGTAGGGTAACATGTCAGGTGAGCTTGCAAGCTCCAAATGTAGGAACTGAAAAACGTGTGGAGGGATTCCAAAGTCAAAGGTACCATGGGGAATCACAAAAATCCAACTATATGGCTTATGATTCCATTGAGAAGGGAGCAAAAAACAACACTCTGAGAAGGAGAGCAAGTCGTATTGGCATGGGCCCGGAGGTGGTGTACTGATTCCCAAGGGGATTATGGTTGTTGGAATGAGCGCAAAAATGCATTGCAGTGCATTAGGGGAGTCCTACTCACGTTTGCATTGCCCTCTAAAAAAATTGGAGAGGGTGAGATATGGCAGTGAGAGGGGCGTTTTTTTTTTATTGACCTTCAATCCACCTAATCAAATGTATGTAAAGGTGGTTGAGATTCTAGTTTCATAACATTTCATACAAATGAAGGAAGTTCTTAACTAGGAAAGATCTGTTTCGTTTTTTCAAGGGAAGCAAACTATAATGACCAGTACACGTGACTAGGATATGGCCAAGACAATTTGGCATTGGTAAATAACTACCGCACATCACATTCATTCTGAACAAATATGAAATCAAACTGATGCATTCATATCTTACAAAACCACTCTACCCTCATTTATGTACCATAAATCGAAAAATTTAGTTATCTTCCTAATGACAAATCCTTTATAAGACTGGCTTCCATATCATTGTTTTTTGTACATGGCCATACCACTATTCCCCTGAAGAGATGTCAAGAACTCAATGTTAGCCAAACTACTTGAGTGTTAGGAAATGTCTTTTTTAAGCCATATATTTTTTTTCCTATGGGAAATATGTGTATGTGATAACTTTAGTTATGAAGAATGACCTTATGTTAAAAAAACAATTTCCAATCAAAGGATGGTTTTGTGATGTAGGTTAGGTATGAAAAATGAAGTATGTTGCTAGCTGAAACACATAGACACATAAGGAAGATTCACAAATTTGGAGAAAAAAATCATGTCTTGAGCAGGTTTTATAAATGAATCTACAAATCATGCCCTTTGTTCATAAGAATGTTTTGAATTCAAATGTTTTTACCTTTAATGTAATGTTATACAATATGCCATCCATGTACAATCAAGAGACCGTGTGCAACCCATTATATCAATATGAAACATACATGATGATTGAATGAAAATAATTGTTTTCTAAAAATTAGGAATGTTTCGAGACCATGAAGAACATAAAGAACAGTTTTTGGAAACTATAATACGTGTGTTGTACAATATCTTTTATAGTAGGAGCGTGAATACCTGTACTGACCAATATCCCTAGATTTTATAATCAGGCATGTCTTATATGTTCAGTTTTATGAGCTCTTGAAACAAATGGTTAAGTGATGAAATTATGAGCACTCAACACACAAAAAGAAATACCAATCTATTGTGGTCAATTGCATACGGATTCACAAAACTAAACATAGAAGAATAGTCTCCTGATTTTATGAATTTCCACTTTAGTAAGGATGTGCAGTTTTGGTTGCAAAAATAAAACCTGAATATATTTTTTAATATATGCATTAATTGGCTTGTCCATATCTATTGAAATAATTCCGTGTTTCCGTTTTTGGAGGGAAGTTTACAAACATTAAGGATAAAGATTTAGGATCATGTTAAGATTCCTAAATATGGAGCTGATTCCAATTTTATTACCAATCGTAACAAAGAAAAACTGAAGTGGTAGAATTTGAAATTTACTTCTTTGATTATCCCCATGTGACACGTAACGGTATCTTAAAACATCGTTTTTGAACACATTATTCTTAAATGGATGTGGAAGAAATAATTCAAACGGAACATTCTACATAGTTCCTTCCTACTCTGTCTATTGATCTCATTTATATGCAAATTATCATGTAAAATTCCATCTTTAGTAATTTCCTCAATGTAGACATTAGGCACAAAGAAAGGTTTGCAGGAAGGTTGGTTGGCAGATAAAAATGAAGGAGGGGAATAACAGAGATATGGGAAACGTCTGTAGGTAGGCATGTACATAGGCATGTGTGGAGATGTGCACGTGTAAGCGTGTTGATGAGTTTGTGGTTAGGTGGGTAGAACAGGTAGGCGATCATGCACGTAGTGAGGTACGCAAAGTGCTTTGTAGGAGATTAGGAAAGATAACATTAAGGCGTGGAAGAATAACAAGTTAACATATTTTTATCTGACTTTAGTGATTCATTTTCTCTTCTTTTTAGTCATTTTTGTCTTATTTTATCTATTTGTACTCTTCAACTACTGCTTCACACTTTCTGTCCGTTCAACCATTTGTTCATATAATTTGATTATTGTATCTTTAATTTGAATGGGTTTTACGTTCTGATTCAATTTTAAATCTCTAAGATTAATAAATTCCCGTTTGATGTTTAATTGTTTGCTCCTAGTCTCATATTATGCACTCTACCTACTAACTTTCCGCTTAAATCTAAATGATTTTCAATCAAAGTTTTATTCATTATGTTGTTCTATTTATGAATTATGCTCCTTCCTCAGTTTTTTTATCTAGTTTTCATGATTTTGATTTCATGTCTTGCATGCTCTTGTTCCACAATTCCTTACTTTTGATCTTCCTCGTTGCTATTAACCATTACATATATTTCATGACTCATACTTCATACCTCATAATTTGTACATTCAATGTGATTTGTGGTAATCACCTTCCATTTTCTGATATTTGTTTTGAAAATTGTGTTCTCAGGTTTCGTAAGTTTTCTCGTTTCTTCGTGATTGATTCTCCTCTTATTCATTTTTCATATCTTTGCATGCTTTATGCTTTTGGTTTCATGATTTTAGCTCTTAATTTCATTCTTTTCCCTTTGTATTTCTTCTTTGATGCTCTCTGCTTCGTGGTTTTTCTTCTCGTTTTTTCATGTGACCTATGACTAAGTGTAATATATTTTCGTTTCATGACTGGCTATTTACATTTTGATATTTTCATTAATCTTGAGAACTTTATTTTTTATGCTTTCATGTGATATTTGTTTTATCAAATGAATGATTTATAATCTTCTTACATGTTCATACCTCGAAATGTCATGAATTTTCCATTCAATTAATGCTTTAAGATTCCCTTTTCACGCTCTAGTGTCTCTTTTTGATACTGTGTATTTTCATAATAATCTTATGATTTCTCATTTTTACACTATCCTTATTCTAAATCATGCTCATAACTATTTTCATCCTTCCTTTTGATATCAAAATCTCATTGAGGTTTAATTTTCCATTTTTTTAATGTTGAAGTCTCATCTGCATTCATTTAGTATTTGATTCATGTTTTGCTCTTTTTGTGCTGATTTATGCTCTTTTCTCTGTCCATTATATGCTTCTTGGTATTTATAAAACACGATCAGTTATCATTTATTCATCAACCCTTCATGCACTTTCCATTTGCTTATTGCGTAACAATGATGTGAGTGTTGGAGAAAACATGCATGTTCTCATGGATAATGTATGAAAATAACAAAACACATTTTAATGAACCTGATGAAAACGTGATATATTCTTTATTTTTATGGAAAGAAAAGTTATTTTGACCTATCAATGTGTTTTTTTCAATTTCTCGCTCCAACATTTATGTTTGTGCATGGTACATGCTTGATGCTGTGGTTTTTTGGATATTCAAATGAATTAAAATAAATGCACATCCCTCATTATATTATTATGGGAATTTAGATTACAAACTTTCATTTCTGCTTTTCTAAATACACAATCTCATCAAAAGCAACATCGATGTAGACTTGGTATTTTGTGATGGATACACTGGTGTGCATGGATGAGCGCACAGACAATCAAATCCTTTTCCTTGCAATACAAGAAGAAGATACAAAAGGAGGCGTAATGTTATAAAAATTTCCATTACTAGAATCCAAGGTTAAATTCCCAAGTTTTATTGTTGTCTTAGAGTTTTTTTTTATTTCTTATTTAAAATTTGAAATTTGTTACTTATTTGAATTTTAATCTCCCAAACGCTTTGCCTTTCCTTTTCATTTTTTGAGTGCGTGTTCTCCTTAAGATCAATTCCTCCTGAAATCTCAATATTATTTGAGTAAGAACACATGTATGTACATGCAAACCTCCTTTCCATGTGCATCTTGACTAATGCCCACACACAGATACGTTATGGTCCACAGTTGTCTTGAGTTGCAAATATAGAGATTTTGCAAATTGACCTAGAAGAATGTATGCCTATGAAGGAAGATGACTATAGGTATTTCTTACAAACCTTCAGTGTCAAGTATGAGGAGGTGAATTCAAGAATTATTAACATATTCTAGAAGCAAATGGAACACCAAAAAAACTTAGCATTAGAAAGGTTTTTCTCATATATGTTTTATGATTTCTAATTTTGTTCCTAAGATTTAAACGATTGTGGAAAGATATAAATAAAATACTTGGTACTTGCTGAGCTCATATTTTATTCATTCATGAAGATTTATTGAATATGCATCTAAGTGTTGACAAATTAATTAGAGAATATTGTTTTGGGCATGCTTTCTTCAACTTCAGCACAGATTTTATTCAGGTCATGTTTTCCAGAATTTGAAGAAGGATTTTGGTATTTCACACATTATCACAAAATGGACTTGCTATTTCTACGTTGTTTCATCATGCGATTTGGAACACAACATATGGATAGAGAAGAGCTCATGACGAAAACATTTGAAAGAGGTTGTTGGTTGCTGAAGGTGCCAACATTATCTGCACAACCAGCATAGGAGAGCATTCTCAGGAGAGTTACAAATTGAAGAAATGATGGAACTTCATTATGTCATTACTTTGTAATGTATAAGCACGTGTTGAAGACAAATGATGAAGTATCTTCATATCAACTAGTTGATTATGGTTTTCATTGAGTAATTGTTGAAAACAAAATGGGCACAAGATTGCTTGGTTAAAACATTTGTTGGTTTATCGTAAATTTATGACATAATGATGTGAGTTTTGGATTACAGGGTGAGCCTTGTGTTTTTATTGAGAAGCAATTGAAGGGAGGGTGTTGCTAAGTTATTAATATTAGAAGAGGAATCACCAACACAAAATCTTTGTTTTTGTGTAGTTGACTAAAAGAAGAATATAGATTTTTGTCCATGGTGCCCTAAAGAATCAAGAATAGATGATCCATCTCTGTTTCCTTGACTATGTTACGAAGTTAGAATACTACAAGTACTTTTTCCCATAGAAGAAGTCATAAGGAAGAGTGGTTTCTTGATTACACGTAATAATGATGAGGAGCTAGTGGAATTGAGTCTTTTATAATCGTGAAAGCACATATAGGACAAGGAGCAAATTTTGATTAAGTAGATGTAGTCCTAGAGAATTCAAAGAGGAAATATTTAAGTTCCAAGCGTTGATTTTTTCAATATGATTGTTGGATGAGGGTGGGCCTGATGGGAGTGCATAGGCATTGAAAGTCAATACAATGAGATCAGAAAAATATGTTAGGATAATGTGAAAACGTCCAATGGATAAACGTTTTATACTAGTATAATGAATAAATATATTTTTCTATCCTAGAATGCTTCAGTAATTGTTAAAAATTAGAAACAAATTTTGAATTCAGTGTGATGATACAGGAGTGTAACGAGGCCAAGTGATATGACCTTCACCATTTAATATGAAGCCATTTTCTTGCTATTTCAGGATTCTCATGATGTAGGGTGATGCAATCAGTTTTTAATTCTGTGTATTCCTATATGGATTAACTCGTTACGCCACTCATTTTATTCCTTTGTTACCTGAAACCCTTGAAGTGATCTATGAGGGAAGCCTGGAAGTGTTTCCCACCTAAATCCAGGGGCATGGATACCATGAAAACATAATATGTACATATTGGAAACAACGCCAATCTTTCCATATCTTGAGTCATGACAACCATGGTTCTACATGAACAAAGTTTTTTTTTCCTCCACAAAGGCTTTCATCAAAGAGAAGAAACAATTCTTCACAATTTCTTCTATCTATTCTTTTTCTTATCGCACATTCTTTTGTGGATAAAGGAGTTTGCATAGGTCACATATTTCCACTCCTTAATACATTTTAAAACCTCATCTTAAAGAGTGAAATTATCACGTGATATTCTAATGGCTCCATTGAGCACATCTAGGGGCACATGTTTTTCATGGAATACATAACAAAGGGATATAACCAACACTTCACTTGTTATGGATTCCAGTGCACATTTAGTCAACGTTACAATTTCTCCCAACTGCCTTGCAAAATGCACACCGGAAATGTATTGCAAGAATGCTAAAAAATAGTGGGATTTTGTTTTCGAAAACCATTCAGGAAAAGCCAACATTAATCTGGAGCAACCTATAGCTTTGCCGCTGCTATCTATACAGTATGACAGGAAGTTCTACGCTGTGAATTACCAAGCCACTTTTCTCGACGAGGTTTCGCAGATAGCTAGTGTCTGCGAGGTTGAAGAAATATGAAAAGTACCCAGTGTTTCCCTTAGGTGATGTCGGTCACCGCTTCTTGCCACTATTTATCGCAATCTGCCAGCCCACTAGATTTCGGGATTCTTCCACTTTATCGAACGGCTTTCGATGACACAAATAAATGACCCCCGATAGTTTTTCCGTGCAGGTGAAGTAGCCAGCTACGACATCGATGCTGGCCACAGGATTAGATCTGCTCCTCCAGAGGGCACCAACTGTGGAAAAAATGGTCGGGCTTTATTTGTGGAACTGGAGGTCCATATACGTTGACATCGGACGAACCTCCAGAATGCACTAGAACAATAATAGAAATAATTTTATGAGATTTCATTTTTAGAAACCAATTCATTGGAGGTCCATATCTAATGACGTCCGGCGAGCCTCCTGTTCCGTAAATACATCCCGACCGTTTTTTCCACAGTTGGTGCCCTCTGGAGGAGCGGATCTGATCCTGTGGCCAGCATCCATGTCGTAACTAGCTAGTTCACCGGCGTGGCAAAACTATCGGGGGTCATTTATTAGTGTCATCGATAGCCATTCGATGAAGTGGAAGAATCTTGAAATCTAGTAAGCTGAGAGATTGCGGTAAAGAATGGCAGGACGCATTGACCGATACCACCTCAGGGAAAGCTGGGTAATTTTCATATTTCTTCCACCTCGCCAACACTAGCTATCTGCAACATCTCGCTGAGAAAAGTGGCTTGGTAATTCATGGCGTAGAACTTGCTGTCAAACTGTATAGATAGCAGCGGCAAAGCTATAGGTTGCTCTGGCTAGCACAGCGGTTCTCCTGATTAACTCATGAGAAGGATACCAGACCAAATCACCCTTGTGAAAATGTTCAAGAAACACCAGCCCCCTGTTAAAAAAAGCACGACATCAGGTTGCAAACAACAGCAGGGTATTCTTTGTATTTAATTTTCATTCCTTTGAAGTACTTCCATGATGCTTTTCACATCAAAATATATATATATTTTAGTTATCATAAACATGGCTGATAGACGTGAGCCCTCTTTGCTTTTTGGGGCCATATCCATTAGTCATATTATTCAATGCTGGCTTGTCTCGAATTGGTTTATAAAACTTAAATCCCATATAATCTATTTTTACTATTGTTCTTGTAATCAAATTCTTTGTGTGCGCTTTATAAGGCCTCTCAAAGTAGTTGCAACATTGAAGAAATGTGCACTCAAAGTCATAACAATTGAAGTGTTGGATATATCCCTTTGTAATTTATTCCATGAGAGACATGTGACCCTTGATGTGCTTAATGGAGCCATTCAAATTCCCCATGATACTTCCACTCTTTAAGGTAAGGTTTGACAGTCTTAAGGAGTGGAAATATGTGATCTATGAGAACTTCTTTATGAATGAAATAATGTGAAATAAGAAAACATTAATATTAAAACTAAGTTTCAACAATTCTTCCTTCGCTTTGATGCAAGATCAATGAGGAGGAAAAGAAAATTTTCCCATGTAGAACCATGGTTGTCATGACTCATGATATGGAGAACTTGGCGTTGTTTCCAATATAAACATATTATTGTTTCATGATATCCATGCCCTTAGTATTAGGTGAGAAACACTTTCATGCTTCCCTCATAGATCACTTCGAGGGGTGTAGGTAAAAAAGGAAACAAATGAGTGGCATAACGAGTTCACCTATGTAGAAATGCACATAAAAGAAGTAATAGCAAAACCCTACATGAGGAGAATTCTGCAAAATCAAGCAAACATCTTCATATTAAATGTTTAAGGTCATTGCACTTGGCCTTGTCACACTCTTGTATCCTCATACTCAAGCCAAAATTCTTTTCTGATTTTACACAATCATTGAAAAATTCTAGGAAAGAAAAATATTTCTATTCACTATACTATTATAGGAATTTAATCCACTGGAAGTTCTCATATTTTCCGAATATATTTTCCTTATCTCATCATATTGCCTTTCAATTCCTTTGCACTCCCATCAGGCCCACCCTCATCCGACCATCATATTGACAAAATGAATGCTTTGAACTTNAGGTCATTGCACTTGGCCTTGTCACACTCTTGTATCCTCATACTCAAGCCAAAATTCTTTTCTGATTTTACACAATCATTGAAAAATTCTAGGAAAGAAAAATATTTCTATTCACTATACTATTATAGGAATTTAATCCACTGGAAGTTCTCATATTTTCCGAATATATTTTCCGTATCTCATCATATTGCCTTTCAATTCCTTTGCACTCCCATCAGGCCCACCCTCATCCGACCATCATATTGACAAAATGAATGCTTTGAACTTTGGTATTTCATCTTGGAAATCTCTAGGAGTACATCAACTAAATCAAAATTTGCTCCTTGTCCTTTTGTTTCCGATTTCAAAAATCTCAATTCCATTGGTACCTCATCATTATTGCTTCTACTGAAGACACCACTCTTCTTGATGAATTCTTATATGGGAAAGATTCTAATAGTATTCTAACATTGTAACATAGTCGCGGAAAAATAAATGAATGGACAGATCATAACTTCTTGCTTCTTTAGGGCACCATGGACAATAATCTATATTTTTCTCTTAGTGAATTCTACAAACGAAAAGACTTTTGGTGGCAATGACTATTCTAATAGTGGTATCTTAGAAATACCCTCTCTTCAATTTCTTGTCGATCAAAGCAAAAGTCTCACCTTGTAAACCAAATCTCACATAATTATGTCATATACTTAGGATAAACGCACAATTACTTTCACCAAGAAATCTTTTGCCCACATTTTGATTCAATAATCATTCAATTCCAACCACCATCAAATAGTTGATATGAAGCCATTTCATCATTTTTCTTCAACACGTGCTTATACTGTGCAAAAAAATTACATAATCTAGTTGCGTCAATCTCTACATCTCTAAATCTTTTGAGAATGCTCTCCTATGATTCTCTTGTGTAGAAACATTTGGCACCTTCAGCTACCAACAAGCTCTTTGAAAACTTTCTTCATAACCTTTTCTCTTACCATTTCGTGTGTTTTGCATTGCATGATGAAACAACATGGAAATAGCACATACCCATTTTGGTGATAATTTGTTTAATTATCACCACAACGTGAACTACGAATATCATTCCTCACAAGTGTCGGAATAGAAGAGATCATGCCAAAGAAAATACTCTCCAAGAAATTGTTTCCCAATAAGGAGAAAATTCATAGAAAGGTTTTGAATGAATCAAATATGAGCTAATAAAGTATCAAGTAAGTTATGTTTCTCGTCACACAACTATTTTGCTCTCGGAAACAACATCACCCTTCTGCATGAAATATAAGAGTAACACCTTTCTAAGTTATATTTGTGTTCCATTTGTTTCTAGAATATGTTAATATTTATTGAATGCACCTCCTAATATTTTATACAACATTAGTGGCAGAAATACTCGTTATATATCTATATCTATATCGATATCTATATCTATATCTATATCTATATCTATATCTATATCTGTATCTATATCTATATCTACATCTATATATATATCTATATCTATATCTATATCTATATCTATATCTATATCTTATCTATATCTATATCTACATCTATATCTATATCTATATCTTTATCTGTATCTATATCTATATCTATATCTATATCTATATCCATATC
>SZWC01026423.1:5455-20312 GCA_023375785.1 Penium margaritaceum
TTGAACGGACCAGATATGGCATCGGCTGGAGGTTTGGAGTTGTGCTTCGTGTTGGAAGTGACTATGGGAATAGGGGAGTAGGGGAGGGCGAGCAAAACGTGATGGAAAAAAAAGGTGGGGGAGGGAGAGAGGGAGGGAGAGAGGAGGGAATCGACAAAGGAAGGCAGAAAGGGAGACGTGGTTGAGAGAGGGAGGGATGGAACTGTGGACACTTGAAACAACCAAAGCTGAAGCCCGCAGCTGCGGCAAAGAGGTACAAGCGAGAGTGCTTGACTATGGGAGCAAGACTTGCACCCAGTGCCACACAGAGGAAACGTGCAACCCCACAGCCTCAACATCATCAAATCGGTCAGCCACTGATCCGTTCTCACGGGGCCGCTGCCGTACGTGTGGGCAGGGCCGCCCTCAGCAGCTGCGGCCCCTCCACGAAGCTCCGTCCCCCTTGCCACGTCAGCGCCACCCTGCCACCCGGCGTGTGCGAGCATGTGGCTCGTGTGGACGGTGTGGGCGGGCAAGCGAGAGCAGAGGTAGTCGTAGGCCGTGTCGTCCTCCGCCACGAAGAGCAGTTGGTGGCTGCGCTTGTTCTTGCGCACCGACGCCATCCTGGTCGAAGTGTCACACACACAACACACAACACACATTCGCACAAATGCTCACACTTGCACAGTCGGGTGTGCATGCACGCACGCACGCACGCAGCACGAACGGACGGCTGCAGACAAGGACGTTTGGCATATGTGCGCAGGCCATGCGCACATATGCCAAACGCATGCGCACCACAAATACATGCATACCAGACGCAAAAAAAACGCCAAGGACACGCATGACAAACGCACGGGCCCACGTACACAAGTACACACAAATGCAAGTACGCGCAAGCGCAAAGGCACAGGCACGCACACACACCCGCATGCACGCGTGAAGTATTGCATGCACATGCACAGACAAAGGGGAATGTCAAAGGCCAAAGATACAGACCTTCTCCAGGATCGCCTCGTCCTTAACATCCGGACACGGTTGGACGAAAGATTGACGTGTTTCAGCTTGACAGTCAGTGGCGGCGACTAGCGTTGACGATCAGAAAGCAAAGGACGACATGGCAAGACAGAGTGCTGTGTCAACGGCAACCAGAAAGCAAGCGCTGTGCCACACAACCGACTGTCAACATGTTCCACACTCACGCAGTGCAGTGTGCACAAGAGTGCTTCCTCACTGATTCGAGTGAGAGAGAGGAGACGCATGTCTCACCCATTCACACCTCTCACCCATTCACACCTCTCACCCATCCACACCTCTCACCCATCCACACCTCTCACCCATCCACACCTCTCACCCATTCACACCTCTCACCCATTCACACCTCTCACCCATTCACACCTCTCACCCATTCACACCTCTCACCCATCCACACCTCTCACCCATTCACACCTCTCACGCCTGCACTCCGCCTAATCTCTAAGCAACTGCACTACCCTCCTCCTCCCCCACCAGCTTGTCACCACACATTCCTCACCTCTCACTCACTCACTCACTCACTCACTCACTGCGCACCAGTTTTCGGCAAAGTCAAGGTAGCCCTCACTCGCGCTCGCCAGTATGATGCTGCGGGAGCGGTCACGACCAGCCAAGCGCTCCACCGCCTCCTCCAACGTGCCGCACCGTCTCCTCCCCCCCTCCCCTCCCTCGCCACCCTCGCCCGTCCCGCTGCTTCCGCCGCCTCCATCACTCCCCCCCATGCTGCGTCCGGTGCCGCCATCACCAGCCACCTGCGAAGGGGACAGAGGCGGCCGAGCTGTGGTGCGACGGGTGGTGCCATTGTCGTCCGACCCACCGCCATGGTCGTGCCGAGGGGCGTCACCACCGGCGGCGAGGTTCGGGTCTAGGCGCGGGCTTGAGCCAGCGGCCGACGGAGAACCGGGATCTACATCTTGCGGGCGAACAGAGGTGGGCATGGGGCTGGAGCTGGGGCTGGAGCTGGGGCTGGAGCTGGCGCTGGAGCGGGGGATGGCCGCGGCCAGCCCCCGGTCTGTTAGCCGAGGAGCAGAGAGAGCGCTGCCCGCGGGAGCGGCAGCAGGCCCCGGGAGGGACTCACCGCAACCGAGCCCTTGCAGCGGGCTCGGCAGTGCGGCGGCCCCGCCGTGTGAAGCCGCGCATGGGGCAGCCCAGCCTTTCTCCGGCGACACCGCGTCGCTGGCCAGAAGCACCGCGGCAGCCGCTCGTGTTGTGGCAGACGCTGGCGAGAGGGCGCGGCGCAGTGGGAGAGAGAGCAGGTACCCGGACGCCAGCAGCAGCAGCGCGAGCAGCTGCATTGCCCGCTGCACGTTGCGTTTGCGGGCAGGCGCGGGGGGCAGCGTCGGCGCCATGGCGATCACAATTGCCTCGGGGCAGTCTGACTGAGCGGAGACAGGGACATCTGACTCAGCGATGAACTCAGCCGAGGCCCTGAACCGATGCAAGAATCATTGACTTTGATTCTGGGGTTCATCGATTTCCCTCTCGATCTTTGATTTTTGGTCGATTCTACGTGTACGTGGGAAACGGTTCGAATCAGCGGGACTGCGACTTGGAATCCGTCGATTTCGCGCTATTCGATGTCCGAGTTTGACGGACATCGACCCTGATTTTTCGGAAGAACGTCGTTCGTCGCCCGGCGCATACCGCATGACGTCACGGAGCGTGCAAAGTGCTTGTTTTTGCCCTTTGGAACGTGTGAAGAAAACGCATTTCAACACGTCGATGTATGAGAAGATTCGGAAAAACATTTCTTGAAAAACGTTCTATGATAAACGTTTACATGCCAGGCATTCGTACTGATTTTTGCCGTTTCCGCAATTAGGACGTTTCCCATATGTTGGGAAGCATGCCACGTAGACCGGCATCGAGTTGACGTCCTAGGAAATCAGCGGGAGTAGTTTGATTCCTCCTTCGCTCTCGTCAACTTTTTTAGCGGATCCGGAAACAGTTGCGAGATCTCGCGGATGTTTTCGCGTGCCCCCTCCCGCCTATCTACCATAAAATCAAAATCAAAATCAATGCATCGGTTCAGGCCCCGAGTCAGCACCCTTTAGGAGTAGACGGGGTAGGAGAGGCCATCGAGCGACGGCGAGATCCGCCGACCAGCGCATCGCTCTCTTTTGACTTCCGCAAGTGAAACTGCATGAACTTCTGATGCAAAGTGCCACACTTATGGCTATCGTGCAGTAAAAGACAATTCCTTACACCAAATAAGACACCCTACCGGTCAGTGAACGGCAGGTTGCAGAAGAGAACAAAGTCTTTCAGAACGGATCACATGCCAGCATTCATTGTCGACCCTACCATGTGGTTTCCAAGCAAAGTTGTCAAAACACCTGACAACTTGTGAAAACCAACAAGGGTCGACAATCGGACAGCCATAGTCGCTAACAATCCATGTCAACTTTTCATCTAAAGTAAGTAAGAGGGCACTCTATTGCAGGTGAGGCGTTCACATAGCGCCTACACACTTTATGCCCGGTTAACTTGCGGGTACTCCTGGATGTCAAGGAGAAATCAGTGTATCAGGAAGATGATGGTTTTTTGCTATTGTCCATGCTGTCTCTTGCCTCTTGTGCATGGTCAGTACACAAGAGATCTATTGGATTAGTGTTGATCGGACAACGGTAGAGTGGTGTTCACATCAATGTTTTCAGACAGGCAAGAAAAATTATGGATACAAGACCATAAACATGTCAACATCGTACACTGTGAAATGCCTGAGCGCATGACTTTAAACAAACGATCCAAAGCAGTTAGAAGAAATTGTAGCAAATTGAGTCACCCGTTTTGAGGTTTGATTGGCCATGATTTACATCTACGAGTGCGCCTAGGGCAACATAGGGCTTGAAATTGAGTATTATCTGCATAATTATCACAATGAAAATAAAAAAAAAACTAAAAGCTATAGTCAAGATGTTGTCGTAATCATTACTTGATAGCAACAGTATCTGGACACTATTTCGCGACCAACACCATGTGGTCACGCCAAGCTTAAAGCAAGCGCGTGAAGGAAACAGTCAAAAATTGAATCCAAGCGACCAGCTCAACGGGAATCTCTCACAAAACTTCTCCCGATCTCTCTAACCAAAAATATATGTAATGAGAGGGTCGGTTCGGCCCTCCCTCCTCGCGCAAGCGAGGGCTGGTTGCGCACCACCCCTCGCGTCAATGAGGGCTAGCCAGCGGCCAGCTAATTGCCGGCCAGCTGGACGGCCAACAGCCGACCAAGTGACCGGCCGGCCGCCAGCCGGCCAGCCGCCACCCATTGATCGCAACCTCAGCCCGATCGGCAGCGAAGGGGCCGCGAGGGCCTCGAGGGCGAGGCCTCGTGGCCTCGTGCCCTTGCCCTCGTCCACCCTCCTTGTAAGCAAGCGAGCGAGGATGAGGGAGGGGGATGAGGGACGAGAGGCGAGAGAGATGCGAGGGTCCATGCACAAAATTGCCAGCGTGCCTTGCACGCGACAATTTTGTGCCAAAACGGTAAAAACGTAAATCAAAGTTCGATTTCGACGAACGTCGACATAAAAACACAAAAGAAACTCGTGCAAACCCACGAGATCAAGGTGAAAAACCCCCCGTTTGGATACCAAAACTAGAAGTAAGGCCACAAATAGAATTGGGCCTCTAGAGACTCAAAGTATTCGAGTCTCCCTGCTCTGGGTCGTCGATGACGATTGCCCCTCGGTCTTACGAAGGGGGCAAACTCCTGACACGGACTGAGAACGCCATTCTTCAAACTACGATAACAACCAAAGTGCAAGAGCTAGAGGTTTTAACCCGTTGTAGTGGTTTGTAAAGCCAGACGACCCTCGCAACTAAGAATTCGACTAAACGGCAGTTACGACATGTACCGTACTCCCACAAAAAGTTGGAAGGTCATTGTAGAAGGAATTTATGAAATGTTTATTTCGAGCAACCGGGTTTGAATTTTGGGCCGTTGGCTAGGGGCGGTCAATCAGGATGTGCACACATAAAATCAAAATGACCTGTTTCAATCTCCACTCGCACACCATCCCTCAAGAGTGGAAGCGTGGTGGGTTGTTCTACGACATGCCAAGTGCTTGGCGTTATGCATGACAGCGCACCACGCGCACTACTCGAGCACACGGAGCATGCGCGCATAAGGGGGAAATGTGCATGAACCAATCCGTACCTTTTTTTTGGGATGGGATTTTTTAATGCCATTATTGAAATAGTTTCCGCCCATTAGTGAGGAGGGCGGAACATAATTATGGGCCGGACCCAAAACCAAAATAATTAATTACTTTCTGCATCATTGTGGGAGTATGGTATAAGACTTCGCCAATAGCTATAAGCAACAATCTAAAGGCGAGAAGGGACTACGGCATCTACGCTTCACCGTTTGAAGTAGTGTAAAGTACGTTAAAAAGCTAGAGAAGAGCTCTTTTCTCTTTTTTTTTTCTGGTTCTCCACAATCTCTCCTCCATCCCAGTGGGCTAGGGGAAATTTTTGGGACGGGATAGGGAGTAGCCACCCCCAAACCACCTACCTTCCCCCTCTTTTTAAGGCTCATTCTCCGTCTCTTCAACCAAAAATTAGAGCAGTGCCTTTCCCCAACATTAGAAACTCTCACAACCTGAGAGAACACAAAAAAGGAGAAAGGTACTACTTGGAGAATGTAGCGGGAGGGCCGGGTCGACCCCCCCTCCTCGCTGAAGCGAGGGGTGGTTGCGCACCACCCCTTGCATCGGTGAGGGCTGGCCTGCGACCAACATTATGTTGGCCATCGGCCAGCTCGCTACTGGCCGGATGGACGGTCGACGGCCACCCAAGCGACCAGCAGGCCACCGGCCGGCGAGCCGCCAGCCACCGATCGCGGCCTCAGCCCGATCGGTGGATGAGGGCCCACAAGGGCCTCGAGGGCGAGGCCTCGTGGCCTCGTGCCCTCGCCCCCGCTCATCCTCCTTGCAAGTGAGCGAGTGAGGATGAGGGACGGGGACGAGGGACGAGAGGCTAGGGAACTGGCGCAAAGTTGTCAGTGTACCTCGCATGCGACGATTTTGCGCTAGAATGTCAAAAAGTAAATTGAAGTTGGTTTGCGACAAACTTCGACATAAAAACAACGAAATAACTCGTGCAAACACACAAGTTTGAGGTGAAAACCCCCGGTTTGGGTCCCAAAACCGGGGGTAAGGTTAAAAACAGAAATGGGCCTCCAAAGACTGGAAATATTCGAGTCTCCTGGCTCTGGGTCATTGATGACGATTGCCCCTCAGTCCTTTGAAGGGGGTAAACCCCTGACGCGGATTGAGAACGCCATTCGGCGAACTCCGATGATGACTTGAGAGCAGGAGCTGGAGGATCGACCCGTTATAGTGGTATCAAAGCAAGACGACCCTCGCGACCAAGGGTTCAACGGAAACGGCGTCTACCTCACATGTAAAATGCCTCCGGCAGCTACAAGTAGCAACCAAAACGCCAGAAGGGACTACGGTATCTACACTTCACGGATTGAAGCACCGTAAAGTACGTTAGACAGTTTGAAAAGAGTTCTACTTGATGGAGAGTATTCCTTCCATCCTCTCGTCACTTCTAGAGGGATAGGTGGACTTTTGTGGGGCTGGGTGGGGAATTCCAACCCTCAAAAACCACAAAATCCTCCCCATTTTCAAGGCTCCTTCAAAACTCCTTCATCGGAAAATTAGGATAGCGCCCTTTCCCAAGCTTAGGGACTCTTACGGCCTAAGAGAATTCTACAAAGAAGGAGGGTGACACCTTGAAAAGTTTTGGCGACTCGCCAACGCAACCGGCTCAAGGGAGACATCGCCCAAGAATGCGAGAGGCATTAAGAAGCATGAAGAGAAGACCAAGAAAGACAAGAAAACAAGCGGAAGACAAGAAGTAGAACACAGAGTGAATGACTTGTTAGGAATTTTTAGAATTCCACTTTGCACTCCTTGCTCTTGTTTTGTGAGCGACAATCACATCACTTGTCGTTTCTTTGTCACGTAGTTTTCTGTTTGCCTAGGTACTAGTCCTTACCAATCGCCGTGAGTCACGGCTTAGGAAGACTAGTTTCAAAACCCACGACCTTGTGCCGATGTGGCAGCCTAGGATAACAAAAAGTTGTTTTATAATTGCCTCACCAATCATGAGAGCAACATCTTAGGAGGCGATTCCTCCTCGTTGTGGGGTGATCCTCACAACGACCTTCACGTGCTAGTTGCTCAAACGACGAGATGGCAAGTGCCAGGATGTCCAAGACCAACAAGGGCAAGGTGGTGACGTTCTGACCACACGCCCTTGGCGGACTCCAAATTTTGGGAGCCGATATCGCGAGCACAATTGCCAACCCAAAGGCAACCATACCTTCGAAGGCCAGTGTACCGCCTAAGGGAACCGACGCCAACCTCGGCGACATCGAGAAGCATTCGGATGCCGAACAAGTCCTTGACGAGCACGTCAACACGCACGTGGATGATCCCCACGCGACGGACGACGCGATGGAGGAGGATCTCCCGGAGGAGGACCCCGATGAAGAGCACGACGCGAACGATGGCGAAGGCGACGAGGATTGCAACCATCGCCATCATCGTGCGGCAAACTCGAGCCGATTGCTCAAGAAGGATAAGACGCCCGTCGCATTGCTTGAAGTTGCCGACGCCAGCGGTACTGCCAAGTGCAGCAAGTGCGCTGAAAGCAATCACAAGAGAAGTTCCCGCAGAATGAGCCGGACGACGAAGGCGTGAAAGCAATTCCAAATGACCGTTGTAGGCTCGCGGAAATTGCTGTAGAGGCGGTAGGCCGACTCAAGATCACCACCGACGGTGGAGATATGGCACCACTAGTGGAAACTGCTGCTGAGGCGGTAGGCCGACTCAAGATCACCACAAATGGTGGAGATACCGAGGAATGGGGGCGGACCCCCCTTCCTATGATGTGGCCACAATGGGGCAAGGCAGCGCCCACTCGAGCATCGTCGCCGACGACAGTCTCCTCCGAAAGGTGGGACTCCTCGGAGGCGTGTACGCGAACCGTACCCTCCTGTAGTGGGTAAGGGTGCACGGACAACACGAGGCCCTGGAGGCTATCGCCAATGCTCTGACGACATCAGAGCTCAAGTTCGCGTTTGCCAACCTGCTGGCCCACGTCGGGCAGAGCATCACGCACCTCGACCATGATGTCCAGATGCAGCGCCTGGTCGCCCATGAGGCAAGCCGCCAATGCAATGACCTCGACAAGGCGTTGCAGAGCGTGACCCAGGTGCGGATGCAGCAGCAAGCGCAACGTGTCGCAGCTGCGGTATGCAGCCTGGAAAGTAGCAACATCCAGACTAGTGACAAGCTGATGGAATAGCAAGTTGTGAATGACAATGACATTCACATGGAATAGGCAACAATGAAGCAAGAACATATGCTGAGAAGAAAGCAAAGGGGGTGACATAGGCATGAGTAGTAACAATTGTGGACAACCTAGGTGCAAGCAGTGGTACATGATACAATTCGTTACAACGAAGGCCACGGAGCACGACAAGCCTAGATGACTGTAGCGAACCAACACCAACAACACAAGATGCAACAAAGTCCATGTCCTAATTTTCAAGGGTAGTGATTAATAATAGGCTCACCTCAAGCACAGGGATGTACAATACATTAGGAAAAAGGACGTCACCAGAGGGACCAACGGACCGCTTGACACTGATGTCCTGAACGAGCAACATGTATCTGAAACCTGTAAGGTCNAAGGCGTTGCAGAGCGTGACCCAGGTGCGGATGCAGCAGCAAGCGCAACGTGTCGCAGCTGCGGTATGCAGCCTGGAAAGTAGCAACATCCAGACTAGTGACAAGCTGATGGAATAGCAAGTTGTGAATGACAATGACATTCACATGGAATAGGCAACAATGAAGCAAGAACATATGCTGAGAAGAAAGCAAAGGGGGTGACATAGGCATGAGTAGTAACAATTGTGGACAACCTAGGTGCAAGCAGTGGTACATGATACAATTCGTTACAACGAAGGCCACGGAGCACGACAAGCCTAGATGACTGTAGCGAACCAACACCAACAACACAAGATGCAACAAAGTCCATGTCCTAATTTTCAAGGGTAGTGATTAATAATAGGCTCACCTCAAGCACAGGGATGTACAATACATTAGGAAAAAGGACGTCACCAGAGGGACCAACGGACCGCTTGACACTGATGTCCTGAACGAGCAACATGTATCTGAAACCTGTAAGGTCAAAACAAACATTCTTGACAGGCCCAAAAGACACAAATGCAACACAAGATGAAATCATGTAGTCAGTGGCTCCAGAATCAAGAATCCAGAAACCACAAGAAACATGGACATGAGAAAAAATGTGACATGCAACAAAAACACCAGAAAAGGCAGCCGACAATGGTGCATGATCCAAGCAATGGGCTAGAAGACGTGGACACATGACATGATGCCAGTCCTTAACCCATGTATCACCCATGCATGGACCGTCCAACGATGCTCCCTGAAGGAATCGGGGTTAATAACAATGGTGACTGCAGAACCCTACCGGCAAACTTACAACAAAAAAGGGATCGCGCGATTGATGATGAGAATGGCAGATCGACAAAGGACAATCTGTGGGCAATTGATGAGTTCTGGACGTGGTTGATGGAGGAGAGGAACGGAGCACACAGGTGGATGATATGGACAGCCACTAAGAAGGAGTATACGGTGCCAAAGCTCATCCGTAGAATGCTACGACCGAGTAGGACGGTGCCTTAGAGGCAATGGGTGGTGGCAACACAGATGATGTTGTGATGCCAAAAAAGATAAAGTAAGGAGAGAAAATGTGACACAAATGACGGATGGTCCCTCTCCCACAGCACATGTAATACATGTCAGTAAGTGAGTCCTTAACCTGACAGGTATGAGGTCTCCCGTGATATTAGGACATGACCATGAGTACCTTGGTCTCCATCAAAACAAGTCAAAAATGACCAAAAATAGAATGAAGGGTAGAATCCAAAGAAGTACCTAGGGTAGATCTAAAACGATACGGGAAAGCTTCCCAATGTGTCTAGGTGCTAGTTGTGACAAATTTTGGTCTCCCAAGACATTCGTACACATGTCCGAGTTGACCAAGAGTGGCGCAAGAAAGGAGAAGAAAAATACATCCAAAAAGAAAAACAAAAGGAAAGAAACATTAATGAAGTACAAATAAAATGAAGGAAGAGAGAAAAAAGGAATAAACCCCAATGGAAGGGGCCAGTAAAAGGGGCTGCCAAAAAGGTGGGCCCGGGTGCATCCTGGCCCTTGTTTTCTTCCGGGAAGACTGAGCATTGATCGATGGGCTTGTCAACCGGCAAGTTTTTCCAGCTGACGAGCTCATTGATCAACAAGCTTGTGACCAGGAAGTGGCCCAACAACTTCCAGATTGTAGTAACAAGCACATGTCTGTTGTTGTAGTGGCGTACATGCCTTTGTGGTGGCTGCTGACATATGGCCTGCATGGAATTTGATGGTAGATGGCAAGGGTTCCAACAACATTGTTGCATTTTTTGCTACCGCTGCTCCTTTTAGCTTGGTGGTGAATGCTGAAACACCAACCCATCAAGCAGTGCTTGTTGATGCACCAAAAAATGGCGACGACATGAGATGTCACCACTATGGTTGTTTCTACCTCTGTTGAACACAGTTGGGGAGATTGCCGCCATTCCATGGGGCAGGTGTTGTGCTGATGCAGCCACTAATGTTGCTGATAGCACTGCTACTGATCCTACTACTGTAAATACTACTAATGTAGTTGCTACTGTTGATATCTTTAAGGCTACTGGTAAGGCTGCTACAAAAACTGCTAGGCTTTCATTGTTTTTGCAAACTCTGTTGCCGTAGCTGCTACAACTCCTATTGCAGCCGCTACTAAAGCTGCAACTGCTACAACTAGTGCTGTTGCCAAGGATGCTACTATAAATGCTACTACAGAGGCAGCTACCGCTATAATGGTGGCCTAAGATGTTGCCACTTGTGCTTCACGTCATCACAAAGAAAGCCGTCTTGACTTAGGAAACTACCAAAAACATTTAAAAGCATTCCGTCTCCGACTCTATCGGAAGACTACGTGCATGAGCCCTTAGCTCAGGACCCCACCTTTCCAAGACCTGTACGCCCCACCTTGCCTAACTCAGTCCAGCCCAGATGTTTTTGTTACCATAGATACATGTTGTACGGTGAGATGAAGAGATCATGTCTCTCTACTTCTTTGATACCACAAGGAATTGGAGAAATCCTTTAGGCAAGAATTTGTAAGAGAGGACACGCTGCATAGGACACAACATGCTAGACAGTGCTGTGAAAGATGGAGAGAAGACAAACAAAAACTTTGAAACGTAGAAGTTAGACATGCAAAAGAACAAAGCAAGGGATAACTACTCCCAAGCAAAGCTTTTTTTGCTACCATGCCAGTCCAAAACTATACATCATGACCTAGGAGAGATCCAGCAGCTCAAGAACAAGAAACAGAATGAGCTCGGGGACCATACAAGGTGCTCGGTTGTATTAATGACAACAGGAAAGAAGCACCAGATGCATAAGAGAAATCACTATACGATGAAATGCAGAAAGAGAAAATGCAGAATGAAGAAGGGAAAGACCCCAGGATTGTGCCATCGGAAAATGTCTTTGAGAACCATAGAGCCAGAGAGGCGAGAATGACAATGGCGATACATCTATGGACTACCGTAGTGAGTGGTGTTAGCTCCAAAGGTCACTGGGAATACTCCTCTACTTCCCCCAACTCCACGTGCACTAGCCATGCTTGTACTCTATATTCTAGGTACCGCTTGGACACACCCAATGATCGGCAACATGCGTCATTTTACTGCTACGAATGCTACTTCTAATAGAGTGTGACAGGTCCACCCTGTGAATCTCCAGCTTGTATTAGAAGCTTGAGTGCAGTTACTCAATTAGTCTCTTCTGCACAGTGTGGTAGGATGTGTGTATGAAGCAAGACAAAGGCATTACAGGATGGGTTACAACTCAACCACCAACATCAACAGTCACATAGGAAAAAACCTACAACCGTACTAATGGACACATTCATTCAAATACTTTTTTTTCGGGTTCTCCCATCCGTTTGTTAAAAACCTTATTGTCCTTTTGAGCTAGTCACATGTCAAATTCATTGAGACTCACTTGTTTTTTGCCCAAAGTGCTGCTTGAATAATCATGTTCACTTTGGGTTCAACTACAAGAATGGGCGTGCAAACTTCACAAAAGCAAAGAAAATCAACAAAGAAGTAGCGATTCCTCCTGCGCAACTCCTACGCAATCCGACTTTGCGTGTGAGACAGGCAGAGGGGATCGAACGGTTGCACGTGATCCCTGCCATGATGTTGCGTGCATTCAAATTTCTGAATTTTGAGCTTCATTTGTTCAAAAGTCGAGCTTCAACATCATTGCGGACCAAAACAGTGGGCAAAACTCAAAAACCCTACTTAATTGAACTGACCTATTGAACGACCACCATAATGATTAAGATGATGTTCAAAGTTAAGAGTATACAAAAGAAGAGAATTGGCATTCTAAAACTGAACGAATGTTTGCATCAGTACGATACTTTTTTGTTTGAAGTGTAACACAATTCACCTCTTGACTTTGTACACACGCGCGCGCGCACACACACACACACACACACACACACACACACACACACACACACACACACACACACATACACACACACACACACACACATACACACACACACACACACACATACACACACACACACACACACATACACACACACACACACACACATACACACACACACACACACACATACACACACACACACACACACATACACACACACACACACACACATACACACACACACACACACACATACACACACACACACACACACATACACACACACACACACACACATACACACACACACACACACACATACACACACACACACACACACATACACACACACACACACACACACACACACATACACACACACACACACATACTACTACAGCAGGTGATTGATGTGGATAAAATGTTTTGAGTGTGAGAGTGGTGAACACACCATGGAGCTCACAGTGGTGGCTCCACAGCCAAGTGCTCAAGTGGTGGTCACAACACCAATGCCTGATTTAGGAAGAGCTTGCCTATAGTATTGAAAGCTAACATGCTTGATACTTTTGTAGCTCTACATGGGACACACGTTTCAAAGGGATGCATCCACATATACTCTTGGTCGCTGTGGTTTGAGTACCTTTCTATCATGCATGCACTAGATGAGTGATACTGGGTGGCTGATCCCTCGGGACCACATGTCCGGTTCGTACCAACGTGTGAGAAACCACCTAGAGCTCGTTTGCTCCATGATTGGGTTCATTCCCTGGGTGGCGTCCGGGCCCCACGACAAAATCCTCGCGTGGGTGGCCTGTTCAACTGGCATACATCACCTTGCTCCCTTGTGACTATGAATTGTTGCTTTCTTCTACACTTTGCACAACTTAAGCTTGTCCTGATCCATGGCGGTGCATTTGCCTCTTGCTGTGTGCATTCTGACGTGTGCACCCTAACATGTGTTGCTACCTATTGGAATCAGGGAAAGAAGGCTCATGTCTTTCGCCCACTTGATTATGGATCTAGCCTTGTCGGTTCGACTCAACAGTGACATCCGAGGCGGCTCTATTGCATCTATACCACTCAACCGCATCACAATGAAGCGGACCCTATTTCTGGTGCCGACAGTAAAACAAGGTTGTTTTTCATCGTGACAGACAGCTCAGCATGGGATCTTATCAACCTGATCCATGGAGGCACACGGCCGGTCTTACGACAGCATTGCCACACACTACCGCATCAGCTCTCTTGCCGCTGTCACTTCCATCTTGCCCAGCTCTCTAGCTCAGCTTAGCTCAGCCATTGTCAAAGCAACGCATTGCATCTGTCGGAGCTTCCACAAAGATTCATTGTAGTGTGTCCCTCTAGCAGCCTGAGGGATCTGCAGTTGCAAGCTTCTTTCCAGCAGCAACAACAGCAGAAACCATTGCATCTGTCGGAGCTTGCCTTAGAGCATCAGCACCACTCCGCAACCAGTTCGCACCACTCTGCAACCAGTTTGCACCACTTTGCAACCAGTTCGCACCAGTCCGCAACCAGTACGCACCATTCCGCAACCAGTCCACACCGCTCTGCAACCAGTCCGCACCAATCCGCAACCAGTTCGCACCACTCCACAACCAGTTAGCACCACTCCGCAACCAGTTCGCACCACTCCACAACCAGTTTGCACCACTGCGCACCCAGTTCGCACAATTTTGCAACCAGTTCGCAACACTCCACAACCAGTTGGCACCACTCCACAACCTGTTCGCACCACTCCGCAACGAGTTCGCACTTCTCCGCAACCAGTTCGCACCACTCCGCAACCAGTCCGCACCACTCCGCAACCACTTCGCACCACTCCGAAACCAATTCGCACCACTCCGCAACCAGTTCGTACCACTCCGCAACCAGTTTGCACCACTCCGCAACCAGTTTGCACCACTCTGCAACCTCTTTGTACCAATCCTCAACCAGTTCGCATCACTCTCCAACCAGTTCACACCACTCAGCAACCAGATCGCACCACTTTGCAACCAGTTTTCACCACTTCGCAACCAGTTCGCACCACTCAGCAACAAGTTTGCACCACTCCGCAACCATTTCGCACCACTCCGCAACCAGTTCGCACCACTCCGCAACCAGTTCCCACCACTCCGCAACCAGTTCACACCACTCCGAATCCAGTTTCACCAATCCGCAACCAGTTGGCACCATTCCGAAACCAGTTCGCACCACTCCGCAACCAATTCGCACCACTC
>SZWC01026426.1:0-30407 GCA_023375785.1 Penium margaritaceum
TCTAGAAGGGGTGACTTGTCCTACAAGGCATCTAGAGGTGTCTTGGTCTTTTGGATACCTTCCCTCCTACTAGAAGCAAGCTGAGGAATCTAGGAAGGGGCAGAAACTTCTAGAGGAAGGAAGGGATACCTTCCTAGGTGGGGAAAAGGACAGCCTACCAAGGGCCACTCTAGGAGCCATAGAATCTGCTAGGAAGCTTCAAATCAGGCATGTTTTGGTGTTCTGGAAAGCTTAGATCAGTGGCTATAAAATGCCACTGCTTGTGGGCCTTGATCAAGAGTTTATTTCTAGTCAATTGAGGCCAAAACTATTGCCTCAATCTCTGACCAGTTTTCTGCCATCCTTGGAACTTGTTGCCTCCACAGTTTTAGTCTCTCCATAAACAGTTGGTGGTGTGAACCAGCCACTACTAGGGACCCTCCAAGGTGCACACTCACCCTCAGGCCAACAGCCTCAGTCGCGTCACCTGGCCCCTCCGGGCCGGCAGCTCCAGCCACGTCCGCTAGCCCCTCTAGGCCAGTAGCCCCAGTCGCGTCCGCTGGCCCCTCCGGGCCGACAGCCCCGGACGAGTCCACTGGCCCCTCCGGACCGGCACCCCAAGCCGCGTCCGCTGGCCCCTCCGCACCGGCAGCCCTGTCCTTGTTTGCTAGTCCCTCCTGGCCCGCAGATCCGTCTGCATCCAATGGTCCCTCCGGGCTGGCAGCTCCTGCCGCCTTCGCCACTCTGAGCAGTGCGAGATGGGCGCATAGGCACTGAGTCAGCAATCCGCTAAGCCTTAGAGGCCAGTGGTCGGAGACGACCACCAGGCTCGTGGGAGTAGCCCGATGCTGAGGCCACCTCACCTCAGGTTGCGGAGATGGCTGCTGGGCCATAGCTACAAGGGAAATATGTGCATGCACGGGAGTGGGTGTGGCAGAGGGGACTGACACTAGCACGGGATCAGGTGTGCCAAAGAGGACTGACGTTCGTACGGAATCAGGTGTGCCAGAGGGGACCAACAGTGGCACGGGATCAGGTGTGCTAGAGGGGCCTAACACCGGCAAGGGATCAAATGTGTCAGAGGAGACTGACGAGGCTATTAAACCCACAGCCACAATGGCTGGATCGTCAACAGTCGGAGACCGGACCGCACGTGAGGAGGCCCGAACGGGCCATCCACAGGACTAGGCTTCCGCATCCGCCGGGAGCCCACACAAGTAGGAACATGGTCGGCGGCCAGCGAGAGAATGCTGGACAAGTCACGGTAGATTACAGCCTCAAAGAAGAGAGAATCCAGAGACTCGACAATGCGATGGCGAGCAGGGTCCCAAAAGTGCTTGGTCTTTGACTACGGGAAGATGCCAAGGAAGGTACACATGCGTCCCCGAGGTGAGACCTTGGACCCCTGCTAATCCGCGGTGTCCAGACGTAGGCGAGGGACCCCCAAACGTTGGCGAGATGGAGATTAGCACGATGGCCGAACCACAACTCGTACGGGATGACATGGTCTGGAAGCGGACCATGCGGCAAGCAGTTCCAGACCCACGTCATGTAGGAGAAGCCCTTGAAGGCAAAGGACTCCAAAAGACCATACTCATACCACATAACAAGAACCAAATACTCCATGGTACGGTTCCAGCTCTCAGACACATCATTCTGTTGTGGTGTACCAGGGACAAAGAGCTGCTGAAAAATTCCGTGCTCAGAAAAGTCATCCATCTCGCCTAAGAACTAGCCACCACGATCCGAGCAGAACGTGTGTAGGGTGTGACGAGACTTCCGCTCATCCATCACATGCTGTTGGTGGACCGCTAGCATGGCATCACTCTTGTGGCGGAGGCTGTAGATCCACCGCATTCGGGTGAAGTCATCTATCAGGATGATAACATATCAACCTCGATCAGAGAGGGACTCGACTGGGAGAGGACCGAGAAGGTCCGAGTGGACCAACTCTATTGGGCGTAGTGCCCGGGAGGAGGAGTGAGGGTAAGAGCAGTGATGCATCTTACCCTGGGCCCAAAAAAGACAATCGGTCCTGGGTGGCTTCTCAAAGGAAACCGCGTCAAGACCGAGGGTGGGCTGAGTTTGAATGAGCTTGGACATAGTGTCCGAGCTCACTTGACAGAGGCGACTATGTAGCAAGCGCTGGGGCTCAAGGGAGAGAACACCAGTGACAAACAAATGTGCAGAAGAGAGAGGAATAGTAGAAATAGAGGGAATGGAACGGGAGATAAGATAGGGGTCATGAACAACAGAGGCATAAAGTACGATGGCACGTGTATCAAGAGCAATCACTGTTGCAGATTCAACAGAGTGCTCAACAATGCAATCCATCCTAGTACATGCACAAACAGAGAGCAGGCTGAGCTCTAGAGCAGGGAAAAAGAGCACATCTGAAATGTTTAAGGGGCCAGACGGACCATCAAACCGCACAACCCAACTCCCTAAACAGGCAATGATTGACCAGACCCTGGGTGAATGGACCGAACGGACGCAACGGGACCGAGCACAACGAAGTCATTACGATGACAGGTCATGTACTGGGGGGCAGCAGAGTCAATGATCCAGGTGCCACTCGGCTCATGACGAGCCATCGAAACTGAGCAACATGCCATAGAACACTCTGACTCTGCTGGATGCATAGCAGAGGACTTAGGACAACGATGAATAGCACATATCTGTGACTCTTCAAACCATTTGGCAATGTCAGGGCCATCCTCTTCGCAAGCCAACTGGGTTCCATCACAAGCATCATCACGGGAAACAGACGTAATAAGACTAGCTGTCTCGGGACCACTCGGATGTGAAACAGACTAGCACCTCCCTGAGTGTGAAGCGCCAGTAGCTGACGAAGCTCCTTGATCGTGCGCCTTGGGACCGGTGGCGGGACGCAATTGTGGGCACTCGGCATGTGCGCACATTGTGCGCCTCTCGTAGTTAGCTGCAAGCTCCGTAGGACCCTGACGAAGGGAGTGAAACTCACATGGTCATGCCGCCCTCGTGGCATGGGTCTCCACAACGAGAAGTGTCAGGGCCAGCTCCTAGCCCTGGCGCGGATTTCCTCCTGTCCCGGTCCCAGTCTCAACCAGGAAGGGTTCAGGATATGAAGCTATGGGAATACTACCATGCCCCCAAACCCTCTGTTCTACCATTGTTTTTCCCGGTTGCTTGTGAGTCAGCTCGTGCTGATCACGCCCTCATCACTCGAGGGACAGACGACCTCACTGACAAGTTCCGCTCCTACAATGCTCACATTGTATTTCACACAGTTGCAGACCTGTTAGGCGCTCATGTTTTCATAAGGAATTTGAAGACTGTAACCAAACATGCTACTCAGAGTGTCCTTGTTGAAAAATTGCCCCTCCGCATGCCCAAGTGCGGCGCCGGGAGGCGCTGACGAGCCGCCAGAAAATAGAAACTCTGCTCCGGAGGATCTGGCGACTTGAAATTTGCTCGGATCGTAAAATGAAGGATTGCACCTAAAAGTTGACGAGTTGCTGAATCCGGTGGAAGTTGTTTCACCAAAATCTGACAAGTATCGAGGGAGATAGGGCTTTCCAAAGTTGGGGTATGCGCAGCGGCTCTGGGAGCCGGCTGCGACTCGAAATCCGGTCGATAATCGACCGGACCGAGTAACAAAAACACCATGTGGAGAAAATTCTTCGATAGGCCTGCCGAGGCGTCCGGTGGAGGATCCACCTGATCCGGCGGATCATCCACCGGATCCAGTAGTGCAGGTTGTTACTGAGGGACTTCGCCAAAAATCTGGCTCGACGTCCGAAACTCAGTAGTACGTTTTGTTACTCGGGGACTTGGTCAAAATTCTGACTGCAGGTCCGCGGACAGGTTTCGAACCTCGTCACACCCCATCACCAAACACGACCCAAAAGTGGGTAGGGTGCGTGGAAACAATGGAGGGGACCCATACACCATGTGCAATGGGACATGCGCCTTGGGAAAGGCGCTTCGCACGTGAATGAAGGCGCCACGGCGAGTGGCAGCGTCAAGCTTCTGTGGTGGGTGAGACCTGCGCTTCTCCAAGCATAACTTGAGCTACGCTTGGCTGAATTGCAAGCGGTTTGGTGCGTTAGAAAGATCATGACTAGACCTATAAATGTTGTGATAATGTTCATGTTCAATAACTAACGCAAAATAACGTTATTCCCTTCGCAAACTGACTGTCTCTAAATTCCTGCTCACATAGCGTGAGGCGACCAGAAAGCTCACGCTCAGTCTCAGATTCGCCCAAAACAGTAGACGTGAACCACTAGAGACGATCAGAAAAACGTCGGGACCGCATCACGCGGATCTCATCCTGACATTCCTGACTGTCTGATTCAACCAACATGCCATGTGCGCCGAAAACAGTGCTTATGCCTTCTGTGCTCGTAGCGGTTAACTGCTACATGATCTTGGACCCGCAATACCTGGCCAGCTCTCCAACATCTTCTATGAAATCAAGTCTTTGTTGCTTGAACGTCTTGTTCGTGAGCCTATCCCCGATGAGTCTCCGCCTGGCATCAGTGCCCTATGGGGGTTCACACTACAACACATTATCGACTGGTGGAACGCACTGCAAAGAAAACACATTCACCGCGCTCCTGTTGCTGCAGCCACCACTGCTGTGTCACTTGGACCTGCCTCCACTCACTCTACATGTTTTACGTCACCCACCTCTTTTCTTGCGCCTGCCTCTTCATTGGTCATCCCGGAGGGGGGGGGGAGGCAAAGGTTGGGATCTAGTGAAGGGGGCCAAGGCAAAGAGTGGGAGTTCTAGTGAAGGGCAAGAATGAATCTTCCTCCTCTTCCACCTTGTCCTCTGGCACTATTATGTGCTGAACCTGTGGTGCCTACGGTCATTCTGCCTAGAAATACACTACACCATTAGATATACTTGCCTCACATCTTCTATGCCTATGCACTGGGCACGATCCTTTGCTAGCTTCATTGGTGCATCTTGTGCCACCGCCTCCTCCCCCGTGCCAAGTTGCCTTGGCCCCATCACCACCACTGCAGCTGCCTACAACACCAACGTGACCCAGTACCCGGCCCCACACCCTTGGGACTAGCCTCTCACATTTGGTAGCCCTACCTTCCACAACCACTCGTCTTGATCCTACACCCCACTGGCGTGGTTCCCTTCTGGTTCCTCAAAGCACCGTTCCTCAAGCATTGGAGTCATCACCGAACCCCCCTGAGGACGACTGTCAGTTTGAAATTGCTCTGTTACATCTCGTCCACCATAGTCATCTTTAAGATCAGGGAGGTGAGAGTGTTCTGGGTTGTCATGGATCATTTGCATGTGATTCCGATGGTGCCATTGTTTTCCTGTGGGTATATGGTGGATAGAGGATTGTTAGTCTGTCCACCTGCCTCGCTATCTTGCTCATTGTGGTCATTAGGTGCCTCCATGCTCTGCCATTGTTTTCGCGAATCATGTACCATTCACCATTTGCGTCCTCGATGGCTTCAAGGGCAACCCACCACATGACTTCCTATCGTGTCTCATTTTTCTGCTATGGCCCCGTTGACTTTGTGTGTTTTGTGCATAGTGGCTCCGGTCAGCTTCTCTCTGCTCAGGACGTTGACGTTGTCCGTAGCTTTGGCCACAGGGAGAGCTGTTCCTTCCTGACGTGTTGTATGTGTCTGTCTTAAGCTTCTTGTACTCTCTTTCATCTTTTTATGACGGGGGTATGGACTTCACCTCCAGCTGCGGAATCGCCTGCGTCTTGCATCCCACTAACGGTCGTGTCCTGCTACGCGACAGCAGCTGTGATCGTCCGTTCCATATTCCCTCCTTTTTCCCTGTGTCTATCACTAATACACTTTTGGGTTCGGTCACCATATACCCAGTTTTTTTAACAAAATGCCTCATCCCCCCACCGACGAGTGAAAAATACCCTAAGTACCCATCTGACGCCGCGACCGCCACGCCAGTAACAACAAAAAGCGGGACAAAGGCATGTCGAGGTACCATGTCATGCGTCGTCGACGCATGACATGGACCTCATCCACCAAGTATCACAAATCCAAAAAAGCTGGGGTTTGTGACACTTTCTGCGGAGGTTTGTGTGACGTTTGTGGGGAGTTCGCGACTCCCCATGCGTTGCGCGGGCAGCTGCCGGGCCCCGCTACCACAGGGCCCAGCAGGTGCCAGTTTGAAAATAGAACCCTAACCCCCTGAAATTCATCTGGAATTTGTTTGTTTAAGGTTTGTTGCTTAAACCGTATATTTCAAACTTAAACTTCATGCGTTGTCCTCTGCTTTTCTTCAGCTGATGCTGGATTTTCGGGGTCACACTCGAGATTGAGGACTCCGGCCGATCGATGATCAGCGACGAAAGTCGCTGATCGTGGACCTCGTAAGCCGTCGATCAAGCATCGGCTGATCAACAGCTGGCGAGGTGCGATCGGCGCCTGTCGTCATTGACTGTCCATTGGCCGGATGGCCATGGCGAGTTTTTTTTGGCTCGGGCGTGGACGCATGCCGCGAGCAAGCATGATTTTGGACTGGGCTTATCAGTTTTTTTTCTGCTGGTGCTGGGCGGATTAAAGTCACAATTTGTGTTTTATGGGTATCTGAGCTATTTGGCCCTACACTTTTCCATGTTTCCCTCTCTCTCTCTCTCTCTCTCTCTCTCTCTCTCTCCTACGGATGCACATCTCCTTCACCACCATCCTTGCCACATTCGCGCTGTTGCAATTGGCCGGTTCATGCGCAGAAAACTTGTTGATGCTCTGGATGCCCCCATGTTTCCTGTCCAATATCTTGCTGATTGCCTTGATTATGCACAAGGTAAAATGCATCATTCCCTCTTCTCGACCTCTTTCACTTGCACCTCTCCTAGATGTCTCTACACTATCCAAAGTGTGGCACTTCTGGGATGTTGACTGGTCTCATGTCATCGAGTTGCATAACACTTTGTTACTCAAGGAAGTGGTTAAGCATGCCTTGTCTAGGATGGCCCCTCATTCTTCTCTTTCCTCGCTACATCGGCTTCAAGAGGATGGGCCTGTCTTAGCCTTCGATCTCTGGGGCCATGTGTATGTCCCCGCTGTCACTCATGTTATTGTCATCCAGGTACCACCTGTGACTCTCTCCTCTGACACTTCTCTTTTTTAGTCTCAAAGTACTCCTTCTGTAGACGCTCTATCTATCCCTTTCACGTCTCATTCATCATCAGGGTCCCCTAGGTCATCCCCGGTCTCCAAGACTCCTGGAACCATCTCCCTCTCCCCTCGTAGTCGGTGCATACTGCTGCCGCTTCCCCCTCTTTATCTGCCTCTAATCCAGCAGCGCCACCCCCTCTTCTGCCTGAGACCGTGGCACCTGTCGATGGTCTGGAGTCTTCTAGCAAGTCACACACCACAGCTCAGCATGGCGGTCCAGAGTTGTATGGGCATGGGAGGAGACTGCGCTCTCTCCTTCAGCGGACGAGCGTGCAGTCATTGTAGCAGCGTACTTGGTTGGGTGCATCGTCATCTACTGCACACTCCTCTTCTCGACCCACTGGTCTTGCCTCACATAGGATTGCAATCAGTGTGGTTCATCCTAACTCTACAGTTGGGTATGCTCTTGTTTCCCTGAAGTTTCATAGTGTCTTTGACACCTCTATCTCTGGCCACGTTGCAGCTTGCTTTGCTGTCAGATGCATTTCTACATCTCCATCCAACCCGACCACAATTTGTCAGGATCGAGAGGCCGCTGACATTGAATTTAGGGATAACGCCATGCAAGAGGAGCTGAATTACCTCAAGGAGCACGTTGTCTACAAGCTAGTTGACTTGCCAAGCAGTTGGCAGGTTGTCTCGGCATGATGCATTCTTCAGCGTAAGCTGAAGTCAAATGGCAAGCTCGACTGATACAAGGCTCCTTTGAAAAGAAAACGGTTCTCAAAAGTACCGAGAGTCTACTTCGTTGAGACGTTTGCTCCAATTGGATGATAAACCATTGTACGTGCAATCCTCAGTCTAGTCACACACCATGACTGGAAACTCAGACAGATGGACATCAACAGCGCATCTTCATGGATGTTTTCATGAGGGAAGATACATGATCCAACCGACGGGATTTACTGATGGGACTTATAAGGTGTGACAAATTCACAAGGCCTTGTATAGCTTCAAGCAGTTGCTGCTATGCTCAAACATGAAGATCTATTCCACCTTGGACAGAGGTGGTTGTCACAATGACGCTCTTTCTGAGCGCCCCATGCGAGCCCATTGTGTCCGTCCTTATGTACCTTGATGTATCCTCATTTCTTTGCTTACAGTACATAAGGACGGACACAATGGGCTCGCATGGGGCGCTCAGAAAGGTGTATCCTCATTCAAGACGATCCTACAGTCCACATACGATCCTAGGCAAGCCTCACGAGCTGAATTCGCCAGCTCTCATGCCAGTCGATGACTGTTCAATGCTACATGCAAGCAAACTATGGTGTTGGTCGACAGAGGAGTCTATACCACACTGTTTTGATGTCGCCAAAAAAATGGACAGTGTACACATACATCACCGTGACGTTTCTCCGATGAACATGTTCTTTTCATCGCACCTGAAATACACATCATTTTCCAGGGCCTTCCGGTCGGGGAATCCGACGACATGGACGAATGGCGTCTGTAAAATGCAGTAGAGAGCCTAAGGGCCCCGTCGTTGTTAAGATGGTAGGGCCTCTTGGTAGATGAGAGGCCCTGTAGTTGACGAACTGCCAAAATGGGCTTCCCAGGCAAGCCGGAGTATGAAGAAGGGCCAGGATGTCGGTGTTTCCTTTATCTCGCCACCACGAGACGGCCCAATATGGCCTTCTCAATGAAATAATTGACCCAGTTCTCAGTAGCCTATCGAGCGGCAACTGGAGGCCACCCTATGTGCTGTCCGATATGCGCTCTCAACAGCATGTGTCCAGCTGTGCTATTGTTTGTACCCTCTAGTTACTGTTATTGGATATGCAGACACCGACTAGGCGCATGACACGGACGTGTGGAATTGAACAGGTATACTTTTCTTGTTGGTGGGACAACCATCTCGTGGAAGGGTGGAAAGGAGGGCCGTGTGGTGCACAGCGTTTTCTTTGAGGCCAAGTATAAAATGATGCTGCTCTTGTCTGGACAAGACTATTTCATGATGCCTCACATACTTGGACTGAAGTGTGTGGCCTGCTGCACTCAGATTTAGCACCTGAGCAGCGCTGGCTGTTCAGCTTTGAAAGGGAACAATCAAACTCAAACGTTAGTGCCAGAAATGCAGTTGCAAGTGAGTAATGACTGATTTGAGAGCAAGAATCAGGTTCGGTGAGATACCCCTCCCACACTAACCTAGGCCCTCACCTCCATGATACTTGTTACTTAGTCTATCAACCAATAAGGAAAATGCTCTGCTTTCTTGCCTCTGGGGTTTTCTCGATGAGCCCTGCCAGAGGACCAACAGCTGTAAACCCGGGCGTCATTTGTTTTTCCTGAAACCTAGACCATACCAAAATATGCACACTACAAACGCAGTCGTGCAGTCACAATCAGCTAGAAAGATAACACACGAGATTTATGGCTGTCTAAGCCTAGGCAGACTCTATGCTACGAAGACCAGGCGTCCATGGCTATTGGTGGCATGAGCGCCAGTGGCTGCTGTGGATGGAGCTGGCCACGCACTGCTACCAGGTGGGAGACTAGAGCTGCGTCTCTCAAAACGGTGCGACAATCTTTCCATAGCTCAACGCCCGCCATCATCAACATCCACCAAGTTAGTAATCTGCACGAGTATGTACGCCAGTCGAGAGGTCACAACACGGATCAGTGAGACAGTGTACATGCAAATTACAACATATGTCACACTCATCGCACGTACATGTGAGAGTGTGTGGATTAGCCGTTTATTGCAACAGATGTGTGCCCAGCACTCTGCTATGATGTGTGTCGTCCCCGTCTGTTTGTACAGCTTACTGTGACCACTCAGCCGTGTCCATGGTTGTGTAGATCCCTGATGCGGACCCAACTGGCACCGGAGGACCGACGGGTGGTGGCTCCACCCACCAGTAGCTGCCATACAACTGCCATGACGTCTCGGGTGCTTGCTGGGATGCTCTGCAGTTTTTCTGTAGTCGCTAGAGTTTTCTCGGTGGACTGGCTTCTGAGCCCGATTTTCATGTTTTCCATTGTGTGTCCACTAATCAATGCTGGACCTGTGCATGTGACCAGTCGTAGCATCTCGGTTGAGATTTTGCATCTCAAGATTTAGACGGTGTTGCGTTTGGATAAATGTGCGCATAGTTACGGCCAAAACAATGGTTTTGGGCCAATTTTAGGACAAATTGACATTACTGCATGCGTCATCTACCGTACGCCGCGGCAGGTATTCATGCTGTGTACTTGTTAGTTATCATTTATCTCTGCATCACTAAACTATTGGAGCTTATGAGACTTTGCGCGTCTCCCTAGCCCAACCCTTGCTGTTTCTTGCACCTCCTTGATTGCTTGTACGCCAGCTCACTGGACAATGTCACCACCTCAGCAAGGTTAGGAAGCTTCCTAGCAATTTCTCTTGGTATTCAGAGCAGCGAGACCCCTATCACTGAGCTGCGCTGCGGAGACGAGCTAGAAACCCAGGCAGTGCCTATGACAGTCAACGATGCCAAACAGGGCCATACAACAGAGGACATGGACCCTAGGCATCGCATGATGCTGCAGACGCAATGCCACAACCAGACACAGTGCTAGGTGCATGCAGACTGCATCCGCAGTGGCAGTGACTGCCGGCGGCCCGACCACCAAGGAGGCTTGCCTATGGAGCTGAGCACATCGCCAGAGGGAGGAGGCTCTAGCGATGGGTGAGTGGGTCTCAGCGTGCGTCGGCTCCACCGAGCGACACTCCAGCGGCGTCAAGTCTCGCCGTCAGTCATCTGCACGCCGATGTACACAAGCCGGGAGGTCACAACAAAGTACAGTGAGAGATGCACGAAAACCAACACTCCCCCATGACTCACAGGCGTAGTGCACATGTGCAGGCAGAGACACAGTCAACGACTAGACTCCCCCAGGCCAAGCTGAGACGCAACCAAGGATAGAGAGAGTCACTCACGGACGCATGTCGACTGAATTCACAGCCTTCTTGAATGAGTCGCGCTTCAGTGCCTTGGTCAAGAAGTCAGCCAACTGCCGTGTTGTCTCAACCCACATGATGCTGACGCTGCCATCATGCAACAACGAACGCACATAGTGATACTCAACATTGATGTGCTTTGTGAGTGTGTGATGCACGCCGTCATTGTCGGCGATGGCCATGGCACTCTCATTGTCACAGTGTAACATGATGGATGCGACGGACTGGCGCAGCTCGGACAACAGACGGTGCAACCACACACTCTCACATGCGCCTGAGCCAAGAGCAACGTACTCAGCCTCAGCAGTGCTGTGTGCAATGCATCTCTACTTGCCACTGCGCCGGGACACAGCAGTGTTGCCAATCAGAAAGATCCAGCCTGTGAGACTCTTGCCGTCCGGACTACCGGCCCAGTCACTATCGGTGTAGCCCACTGCGACAACAGATGGGTGACGGCGGAACATGAGACCTCGCCGAGGAGTCGAGACAACATAGCACATTACTCGAATCGCGGCCTCGTGGTAAAGGTGACGTGGCTCGTGAGAGAACTGGGCCAGGAGGCTGACGGCGAACGCGATATCTGGGCGCGTCGTCGTCGCCAAGAACATCAGTGACCCGATGACTCGCAGGTATGTGGTCACGTCAACTGCCTCCCCCACAACGGTTGGGTCCGGACTCTTCAGCTTTGCCTGGCCATCGGGTGACATGGGTGAGGATGCGCTCGGCATGAGTGGCAGGTCCTCCGCAAAGCGGGTGGACAACGTCTACACATAGGCAGCCTGGTGGATGTGTAGGACGTCCTGGGAGCGATCATGCTCAAGTTCCATGCCCAGGAAGACCCTGGCAGACCCAAGGTCCTTCATCTAGTAGGCGGCATGCAGCAAATCCTTGACACGCTCGATGGCAGTCGTGCCTGGTGACGCAATGAGCGGATCATCGACGTACACGAGAACAGCGGCAAAATTCTGGCCTCACGGACTGTCAAACAGTGCGGGGTCAGCGATGCTGCACTGGAGCCCGCAGCGAAGGAGCGTGTTGTTGATCTCTTGGTTCCGGCACCGAGGCGACTGCTTCAGGCCATACAGGGCCTTGCGCAGTCGTCAGATTCCCCCAGTGCCATCGTCGAAGCCTGGGGGCTGTACCATGTAGAGCTCCTCACTCTGTAGTGAACCATGGAGAAAAGCGTTGCTCACATCCATCTGGTGCAGCTCCCACCCATGCTGGGCGACCACACTGAAGAGTGCCCGGCAAGTGGAGAACCGGCCAACTGGGACAAAGATCTGGTCGTAATCGACCCCCGAAATCTGGACAAACCCCTTGGTTGTAAGGTGGACCTTGTACTTGTCCAAGGACCCGTCGGGCTTCCACTTGCGTCGAAAGACCCACATGGCGCCGATTGCCTTCCGTCCTTGGGGAAAGTCAACAAGGTCATACACATGGTGTTGTCGGATAGCTGCGAGCGCAGGCAGCGTCCTAGTGTGTAACCTCAGGAGAGGCTCGTGCCTCGCATAGGGTGTCTGGGTCCTCCGAGCGTGCTGTGGAGCGGACTGGGAGGGCGTGTGCACCTCGTGCCCCAGGTGGGATGCGCGCGAGTGCAGCCACAACAGCGCACCGATGCTCATTATAGAGCATGGCGTAGCCTAGTGCGGAGCCCGGATGGAGGTCTGCAATGATGGCCGAGGTGGTCAGGCCGAGGGCCTTGGTGCCAGGGTCCCCCAGTCACGACCGTGGGAGCGGAGGAGACACGTGGAGCCACGGGGGGTGAAGGCGCTACAGAGCGCGGAATAACGGTCTGCGCGATCACCGACGGTCTGGGTCGGAGGCTGCCGCCTGGGCCCCGCGTGTAGCGTGGCAATGCAGGTGACGGCGCTGAGTCCGTCGGGCTGATGGAGGCAGACAGGGTTGCTGGCCCGGAGGGACCAGCGGACGCGACTGGGTCTGCTGGCCCAGAGGGACCAGCGGATGCGGCTAGGGGTGCCCGCCTGGAGGGACCAGCGGATGCGACTGGGGTTGCCGGTCCAGAGGGACGAGCGGGTGCGACTGAGGCTGCTTACCTGGAGGGACCAGCGGACGCGACTGGGGGTGCCGGCCCGGAGGGACCAGCGGATGCGTCTAAAGGTATCGGCCCAGAAGGACTAGTGGACGCGACTGGGGGTGCCGGCCTGGAGGGACCAGCGGACGCGACTGGGGGTGCCGGCCCAGAGGGACCAACGGACGCCACTGGAGGTGTCGGCCCGGAGGGACTAGTGGACGCGACTGGGGGTGCCGGCCTGGAGGGACCAGCGGACGCGACTGGGGGTGCCGGCCCAGAGGGACCAACGGACGCCACTGGAGGTGTCGGCCCGGAGGGACTAGCGGACGCGACCGAGGGTGCCAGCCTAGAGGGACCAGCAGACGCGACTAGGGGTGCCGGCCCGGGGGACCAGCGGACGCGACTGGAGGTGCCGGCCCGGAGGGACCAGCGGACGCGAGTGGGGGTGCCGGCCCGCAGAGACCAGCAGACGCGACTAGGGGTGCCGGCCCGGGGGACCAGCGGACGCGACTGGAGGTGCCGGCCCGGAGGGACCAGCGGACGCGAGTGGGGGTGCCAGCCCGGAGGGACCAGCGGATGCGACTGGGGGTGCCGGCCCGGAGGGACCAGCGGACACGACTGGAGGTGCCGGCCCGGAGGGACCATCGGACGCGACTGGGGGTGCCGGCCCGCAGAGACCAGCAGACGCGACTGGGTGTACGGGCCCGTAGGGACCGAGCGACGTGTCATCCGGAAGCGGAAGGACGGAGGACAGACTCACCACTAAGGCTGCACACGGTTCCTATCTGCGGATAATCAGAAGGATCCGGATCCGTGCGACGGGTCCTGCACTGGATC
The DNA here is from genome assembly GCA_023375785.1 of Penium margaritaceum. Taxonomy (NCBI): domain Eukaryota; kingdom Viridiplantae; phylum Streptophyta; class Zygnematophyceae; order Desmidiales; family Peniaceae; genus Penium; species Penium margaritaceum. The sequence continues at coordinate 13,944 of SZWC01026426.1, forward strand.
CGGATCCGGGGTAACGGATCCTTGGATTCACGGATCCTGGATACGGATCTTGGGAGTCATGTACAATGGATCCTTACCTTCACGGATCCTGGATCTGGATCTTGGGAGTCATGTACAACGTTTTGTGTTTCTAAACAGCGTGGCAGTACAACGACGATGTCCATCGACGGATGCCTTTGCCAAAACCATATCCGGCCATCCATGGTGCTGATGATATTATGGGGCTACATGCGGTTGGTCAGTCGACACACAAGAAGATATGAGACCAATGAACTGTCAAGTCGCCATCTCCACGCTGGCAACTTGACAGGTTTCACGCGGTTGACATGCATGATGCATGTGCCAGCCACGCAGACGTGTCACGAAGTAGTTTGCCGGTCCAAAATATGTCGCGCATGTTCAGTTGTTCGATTTTGAATGTGCAAATGAGTGTGCTACGCGGATGACTTGAGCCGGATGTCTAGTCCGGTTTTTTTACCCCAACCCCCCTCCCTCTGCCGTAGGATCCGGGTCAGGATCCGCAAACACAAGCCGGATCCACAATCTTGGATCCGGAACCGCGAATCCGGATCTGGATCCGGATTCACGGGTAGGGTACCACGGAGCCCAGGATCCGTTTACAGCCTTACTCACCACTCCCCCACGCGACAGGATAGACACGGATGAGCCGGAGTGAATGAGGTCGCAAGGAAACAGGTCCTCGAAGAAAAGGGCGTCCCAGGACTCAACGATGCAGTGCCGGGAGGGATCCCAGAAGCGCCAGGCCTTGGACTGACGAGAGACACCGAGGAAGGTGCAGGGGCGTCCGCGAGGGGCGAGCTTGCCGCCCTGTTGCGGGACGGGCAACCACACGATGGCCACGCAACCCCAGACGCAAGCCGGGCGAAGGTCAGCTCGTTGACCGTACCAATGCTTGTACGGCGTGGACTAGGGGAGAAGGGGACCGTGGAGAATCCGGTTCCAGACCCAGGTCATGTAGGCCATGGCTTCAAAATAGAAGCCATTGGAGAGACCAGACTCAACCCACATGGTGCGGATGGCGTCGGCCATAGTGCGGTTCTACCGTTCGGAGACACCGTTCTGGGCGGGTGTGTAGGGCGCGGACGTTTCATGGCGAATGCCGCGGGAGGCGAGAAAGGTCGTGGCTTCACCCAGGTACTCACCGTCGCGATTGGAGGGAAAGCGGCGGAGAGAGTGGCCACACTCGCGCTCCACAAGGACAAGCCAGTCATGGATGGAGGGGGCGACAGCGCTCTTCTGCCAAAGGTAGAAGATCCAGCGGTAGCGAGAATAGTCGTCAGTGAGGGTGAGGACATAGCGACCATGCTTGCGGACGGACTCGGTAGGGACAGGACCCCAGACGTCCGAATGGACAAGGGCGAGGGGGACAGACGTGCGGGAGAAAGACAAAGGATACGTGGAACGGTGCATCTTCCCCTGAGCGCAGTCAATGCACTCAGTCGGGCATGGGAGGGGAAAAGTCTCCGAGTCAAGGCCCTTGGCCGGCTGGGTGCAAAGCATGCTGTCTACGGCGGTAGAGTGGACGTGGCAAAGGCGGCGGTGCAGGAGGTGAGTGTGCTGAGGAGAAAGCGTGCTGGTGACAAACACATGGCCTGTGGCGGCTGACGGGGAGGAGACGGAAGGAGAGGAAGACAGACGAGGTACATGCCACAGGTTACCACGGGCGGTGGTGTGCAGTACGACAAGACCAGACGGACGCAGCGACACAGTGCCAACACCACGCGAGTGTACAACATCCATGCTCATACGGTCAAGGGCAGTGACGGACAGGAGGCAGAGCTCGAGACCAGGGACGAAGAGGACATCGGTCAGAAAGACATCACCGGAGGGACCACGGAAACGAACGACGCCAACACCACGGACAGACAACACCTAGCCAGAGCCTGTCCGAACACCGGAAACATCGCCTACAGGACCGAGAATACTTAAAGCCTCACGATAGGCCGTCATGCGATGCGTGGCCCCGGAGTCGATGATCCAGGTCTCAGCGGGGTCCTGGACCGGGGTCACAAGATCACTAACGGTCACATGGCAGCAAGCAAGGGACGCGGACGCGGTGGAAGGAGGTGCAAATCGAGACTGCCAATCGTCAAGCCAAGCAACATCGTCCTGGGAGGGGGTAGCGGAGATCACAAGAGACGACGAGACAGACAAAGAAACAGGGCATGACCGTAACTCAGTCTCAGTCATGCAGGGCTGGATAGGGGAACAGGAAGTGATGCAACTCGCACTTCCCTAAGGAGGAGGGCGAGGGAGGCCGAGCTAGAGTACGATGAACTGCTCCAACTGGCGCTCGCGAGAGGATAGCCTGGGAGTGTAGACGGAGTGCGGGGTGATGGCGCCGGAGCCCAGGTAGAAGGAGGAGTGCGCCGGCGCCAACGGCTGCGGCGGTGGTGTCGTTGTGACCGGCGAAGCAACTGGAGTGGTGGAGCTGCTGGATGAGGCAGAGGAGTCAAAGTCGGCGACAATCACGGTGGCAGAGGCAAGACGGCGCTCGCGCTGGCAACGCATGGTGGCGATGACGCGCACCTCATCCGTTGGTAGAGGGCACGTGTACCACCCGTGCCCGGGCTGGCCACAGTTGTGGCAGACAGAGCTGCTAGCACTGGACTCCGTCGACGACTGTTGTTGCTGCTGCTGCTGCTGACCTTTGCCTTTCTTGGTCCGACGCTTCTTCTTCCCCGATGATGATGAGGTAGCTGCAGCGAGGGAGGCGACGGCCACGGAGGCGAAGAAAGGGGAGGCGACGGCCTCCGTGCGCTAGAGTCGGGACTCCAGACGAGCTTCCTCAATGCGGAGGAAGAGCTGGTATGCCCAGGGCAGGAGGGTGCCTTGGGCTGCCATGGTGGAGAGAATGTTGTGAGGGTAGTGGACAAAGACGTCCGAGTACGCTTCGGTGGCGCCACACTTGATGGTGAGGAGCATGGCCAAAGGGGGTGGGGCAGGTTTCCCAAGGCAACGAAGGATGTCCTATGCCCGCTGCCAGTAGGAGGTGACCGTCTCGGTCTCCCCCATGTGCAGGAAGTCCAACTCCCGCAGCAAGCGGCTAGTCTCAGCGTCGCTGGACAGGCGATGGGGACGAGTGAGAACGTGCCACGCGGCTGCAGGGTCTGGATTGGCGCCAGCGGTGAAGTCGCCTATGAAGGGCTCGAGGGCAAGGCGGGAAGCCGGAGGGGCGACAGCGACAAGAGCCCAGACGGCACGACCAGCGTCATACAGCTGGTCGGCCAGGGTGGCGTCATATGGCAGGGTGAAGGATGCCCACAGGCCCTCACCCTGCGCCCAGATGCGGAAGCTCAGCTCCTAGCTCCGGAACTGCTCGCCGGCCTGAAGCCGGCGATATGTATAACATTACAAATTTTTTATTAGATGTGATGTTTCCATACACAAGAATGAGGTACATTTTCTAACTTTTGAGGGTTTCCTCGTGCCCTTGTTGACATATTGTTCTAATGTTTCTTCGGTCATAAGAGGAGATGGATGACATAATTGAAGTCTTTGGTGTCATGTAACCAAAGTGAAGACATTGTATGATTCTAGGTTGTAAACGTTTTATGATAAATGTTTTTCGTAAAAAATAATGTAAAGATAACCTACGTAGACGTGGTACATCAATCAGGGATGAACAAGTTTTTTGAGTGCCATTCGTGAGTTATCCATGTTTTTCCAAACATGAGTCAATAAAAAATAAAGAAACTTCATTTCATTCATGAATTTTTTGTGCATATAGTGATATGGTGATTTCATGCGTATGCACGAATTGATACATATCAATCTTTAATATACCCCTTACATCCATCCATAGAGAGGTACTCAAGTACCTTATGCTGTATAATGTTTCTTTCTTTCTGATTCAGTGTTTTCCTTTTTGACTAGACCTATCCTTGTATCCACCGTGATGGAAATACATGATCCAATTACCTTATGAATCTAAGCAAACATAGAAATCGCGTTGTGTACATATTGCTGACAGTTTTTTTGCTTTGCACAATCCACACGGCATGGCTGTAGTTTAGAAGAAAAGGCTAACATTTGGAAAGAAAGAAAACGTGTACTCGGAAATCTAGTTGTTTTGGAGGAAACGTCTGGGAAATCTTGGATATTCTTAAGTTAATTGAAAAACATTGGTAATAAATGTTACCTTCAATTGATTTCCTTCATACATGTACCAACGTGGATTCCTTCTTATAAATGATATTAGGTGATCATTCTCCATTGCGCATCGTCTTAGCGTCCGTATACCAAATACCCAATTTAGTACACACAAAACTTTGCGTATTCTTTTTAAACATGTACTATGAATGTCTTGCTCACTTTTTAGAAACTTTTAAGGAATATTGGTCTTTTGATCTACGTTTTTCCTTCAAAGGGCGTATAATTGTTTTTACAAGATTAAAAACATGTGGTTATTTTTCAATATCATTCAAGAGGCGTCATTGAATGTAAAACATGGGAATCTCATTCACTTTGTTTTCATATGGTTAAACATTTCTGATGAAAATAATGGTTTTTCTCTTCAAACATGTGGCTAATGTCATGTTTACAAAATGACGTATATGCTTCATCGCTGTTATCCACTGAAAAAATACTACAGTCTCGTTTTTTGGCTTATGTTTACCAATGAATTGAAATTGGTATAAATAGGTTGCGCAGCCAATAAAGGGCTCTCAACGGCTTAAACCTAAGGTGAATCCAAGCATACATGGTAATTTCAATGATAGAAGCAGGCTTGCTTCTATACACAGTTTCATTTTTCAAACTGAACATCGAATAAAAATATATGTATTATAATGTTTTCTTGAAAAGAATACAAGGCCAAGCAAGGCTTATGTGTTCTATTGTCATGTTCTATGGTTATGCTATATTTTTTCAACGAAAACTAAGTAATAGTGAGTTCCATTGCAGCTTGGACAGTATATGCAAGAATGAAGTGTGATGAGAAAATCATTTAAAAATCATTGAAATTTATAAGGAGCTTATGTCCTTGAAGCTTGTAATAAGAATTATCATGTGTAATAAAGATATTGTTATAATTTTATTGATGGATTATAAACAATTTTAAGGGGCTTTAAAGCTTGTTCTACCAAAGGAGAAGTCTTCTCCAAGACATTGAATCCCTTGAAAAGCTCACAATCTCATTTTCTTATGTTATCATACTTTGTATACTCCTTTATGTAAATGTTACTAACCATTTACACATGTCAAAAGAATTGATTCATGATTTATTGTTCATTTTAGTCCATAAGTATTGCAAGGTTAAGCATGATTGTGTTGTGGTATTATAAGTGAGATACGTTTAGTTTTCAAAGATGTCATTTGTTTCTTCATATTAACTGGTTTGAAACACGAAGTGATTCAAGTTAGCCACAATGATGCTTGCCTTTTCTTAACCTTGACAACACGTTTAATCAAACAATCCTTGCAATACCTCTTGACTAGATTAGATTTTAGAATCATTCTTCAATGAGGTTACTTAAATTTACATCTATTGGTGCTTTCCAAGGTAGAGTTACTCAAATGACTTTCATACAGTAGAAGAAGTGTGTAAAAGGGAATCATTGTCTTAGGAAGGCTGTAGGAAGATGCACAAAAGTGTACAATGCTGTGTTGGTGTGGCTAGAGGTTGGTTGATGGAATGTGTTGGGGTTTGAGCGCCAATGCATATGGTAAGATAATGTGGGGTTGTATGAATGGAAGTGTTTTTATGCAATTGAAATATTGCATTATTAGATTGACTTTGTTTTTTTAGCTGGCGGCGGCATCTCAAAGTCCTTTTGCCTACGGCCGGCACCCAGAGTGGGGCCAAGGACGGAGGTCACTGTCTGCTGCTGGCGCAGAGTCTGCTGCTGTGCCAGGTATTGCGTGGCAGCAGACACAGTTGGGCTGGTACGCCCTAGAGGGGGAAAGGATGGAGGCACGTTGGGGGCAAACTGGGAAACTAACAGTTGCAGTGCTGCAAGCTGCTGCATCAGGGCGGTGAGCTGTTGCTGAAGAGCAGGGAGGAGGTCAGGGTAATCGCCAACGACGTTAGAGGGTTGCTGGCGCCGCTGCTCCTCCTGCTACTACTGTTGCTTTGGTTGTTGCTGCTGCTCCTGCTGCTGCTGTTGTTATTGCTCCTGCTTCTCTTGCTATTCCTGCTGCTCTTGCCGCTGCTGCTGTTGCTGCTCTTGTTGCTACTGTTGCTGCTGCTGCTGCTGCTTCTGCTGTTGCTGCTGCTGCCGCTGCTGTTTCTGCTGCTGCTGCTCTAGCCGCTGCAAGAAAGGGGGGGTGGGGGTCCTCCCAACAGAGGAGGACCCCTCCCCAGTGGGGCTACCAGCCATGGTGTGATGCCTTTCATTTTGTTTGTTTTTTTTCCTTTTCTTTTCTTGTTGGGATTGTTGACGTCAGTAGTAGCACCTTGCTGAGGGTGGTGGACGTTTTGTCCACCCTCAGGCTTGCTTCCCCCTTCCCTTGCCCCTTTCTTTGGGTTTTTTTTTGTTTTTTTAGTTGATGACATCAGCAGTGGTGTGAGCAGCGGGATGCTGAAGTCAGCAGTGGTGGTTGTTGGGGCTGTCGCTGCAACTGCTGTTGCCGCCGCTGCTGCTGCTGCTGCAGCAGTTTGCTGCTGCTGCTGCACTTGGTGCTGCTACTGCTGCTGCTGATGCTGTTGCTGCTGCTGCTACTGCTGCTACTACTGTTGCTGTTGTTGTTGCTGCCGCTGCTACTACTGTTGCTGCTGCTGTTGCTACTGCTATAGCTGCTGCTGCTGCTACTGCTGCTGCTTCGGCTGCAGTTGCAGCAGCAGTTGCTGCTGCTACAAGCTGCTATGGCTGTTAGAGCTGCTGCAGCAGCTAAGGCAGCTGCTGCAGCAGGGGTGGCGAGGCAGGTGGGATGCGGGATTATTTTTTTTCTTTCTCTTCCTCACCTGTCACAGCGAGCAGCTGCCCACTATCAGCTGGGAGCAGCGGGCTGCTACTCGCTGGCAGCGAGCTGCTGCTCGTTGGCAGCGGGCAGCGAGCTGCTGCTTGCTGGTAGCGGGCAGCAAGATGCTGCTTGCTGGCAGCGGGTAGCGAGTTGTAGCTCACTGGCAGAAAGCTGCTGCTCGCTGGCAGCAGCGGGCTACTGCCCGGTGCTCACTCACTACAGGCAGCGAGCAGCAGCAGCAATTGCTATTGGCAGCTGCTCGCTGCACCAGCTGTTGTGGCTGGCTGCTGCTGTTGCACGCTACTGCAGCTACTGCTTGCCGTTGCTGCTGCTGCTGCTGCGAGCTGCTGTTGCGGGCTGCTGCTGCTGCAGGCTTCTCCGAGCTGCTGCTTCTGCCTGCTGGTGCTACTGCACGCAGCTGCTTCTGGCTACTACTGCACGCAGTTGCTGCTGGCTACTGGTGCCACTGCTCGCTGACACCGCCTGCGGCTGCTGCATTTGCAAGCTGCTACTGCTCCGTGCTGGTGCAAGTCACTACACCTGGGTGACGTTGCCGTGTGCGTCGTCCCCCACAGGTGTTGGATGCGGCCTGTCGCTCACCTCCTCGCGTCACGTGTGGGTGTCAGTGCTGCCGAAAAAATTTCGGCAGCATTTCCCCTAGCCAAGTGGCCGTGGGAAAAAATCTCACGCCAACACCAGGCGGGTCAATGCTGCCGGAAAAAATCCGGCAGCATTTCCCCTGCACTGGCGCATATGGGGGTCCGACGACGTTGTCTGGCACCTGTACGTGTTGTGGTGTGAGATGTTTCCGTCCATTTGTATAGCTTACTGTGACCACTCGGCCGTGTCCATGCTCGTGCAGATCCCTGATGCGGGCCCAGCTGGCGCCAGAGCACTGACGGTTGGTGGATCCAGCCACCAGTGGCTGCCAGACGATTGCCACGACGTTCCGGGTGCTTGCTGGGTTGCTCTGCAGTTTTTCTACAGGTGCTAGAGTTTTCTTGGTGGACTGGCTCTCGAGCTCGATTTGCATGTTTTGTATTGTAAGTCCACCGATCGATGCCGGACTTGTGCGTGTGACCAGTCGTAGCGTCCGGCTCAAGATTTTGCATCTCTAGGTTCAAACGGTGTTGCGTTTGGATGTCTGTGCGCAGAGTTACGGCCAAAACAGTGGTTTTTGAGCCGGTTTTAGGACAAACTGACACTGCCGCGTGCGTCACCCGCCGTGTGCTGCGGCAGGTATTTATGCTGTGTGCTTGTCAATTGTCATTCCTCTCTGCATTACTAAGCTATTGAAGCTTATGAGACTTTGCGCGTCTCCCTAGCCTGATCCTTGCTGTTTCTTGCACCTGCTTGCTTGCTAGTGCGTCAGCTGACTGGACAGTGTCGCCACATCAGCAGCAGCAAGGTTAGGAAGCTTCCTAGCAATTTCTCATGGTATCAGAGCAGCGAGACCCCTCTCGCTGAGCTGCACCGCAGAGACGCAGCACAGGCAGCAGCACTGAGAGTCACCGCCGTCGCCACATCCTGGGACCCGTCGCAGCCGACGTTGGTAGCAACGACGTCACCACGCAATTGCCACCACCGTAGCAAGTGGAGCTGCGGCAGTGACAAGATCCAGGAGCCACACCGGCCAGCAGCAGCAGCACCGGGTGGCAGCAGCAGCACCGGGTGGCAGCAGCAGCCGTGTCTGGCTGCCAGCCCGTACACAAAAAAAAAAGGAGTAGCAGCTCGCAAAAAAAAAAGGAGTAGTAGCAGCTTGCGGCGGCGGCTGCGAGCACTGGCAGCGCACAACAACGGCACCAGCTTGCAGCTGCGCCGGCATCAGCAGCTGCGAGCAGCACCAGCAGCGAAGCAGCAACAGCGGCAGCAGCAGCATTGCAGCAGCGGCAGCGGCTACAGCAATGCAGCAGTAGCAAATCTGCGTAGCGGCGAGCTTGCGCAGCACTGCTGCTGCACAGCAGTGCTGCGCAGCTGCGCAAAAACTACGCAGCACTGCACAGGCCTACGTGGCACCGCGCAGGCCTGCGCAGCCCCTGCGCAGCCGCGAGCAGGGGGTGACGAGGTCACCCCCACCGGTCACGCGAGGTTCGCGTGACCGCCCAAAAAAAGAAAAAACCGTTGGCGTAAAAAAACGCTAGCGAAAAAAAAGCTAGCGTTTTTTTCGCTAGCGTAAAAAATGCTGACGTCATCACCGACTCGGCTGACGTCAGCAGTTTTGGGGTCAAAACGTCAAAATTTCCAGACGTTTCAAGTCTTCGAGAAACGCTGTCAGTTTCTCGTTTGGAGTTTTGTTGACGTTCAGCCCCATACTGAGCGTTGCGATGGCGCCGGTCCGTGACAAGGACAAAGGACTCGTTGACCCCTCTTCCTCCTCTTCGGGTGTTATGAGTCCGCGATCGCAGTCACGCATGATCGACGAGCTTCGTCGGTCACAGGACGAGATGCGCCGGCAGCAGCAGAGGCAGTCCAACGCATTGCAGGAGATCATAGAGTTACTACGGGGTCGTTCGATGGCTTCACAGCAGCCACCTGGAGGATCTACTGGAGCTGCACCATCTGCTCAGCAGTCTACGCCCTACACAGTGGCGCGGCCTCAGCATCACTCATCACAGGTGGACTCCTGGGATGAGGAGGAGATTGAGGATGACTCACACGAGCACGAGATTCGTGTGCTTGAGGAGCGCATCCGTGAGTTACGTTTGGGATCACAGCCTCCCACTCTGCCACCTTCTCGCCATCAGGATCAGCCGCGTCGTTCAGCAGCGTTCACCTTCGGTGGTGTTTCTCTCACTGGTGGGCTCCCCATACCTCGTCCACCGTCTCCCGCGCCTGAGATCGCCCTTCCCACGGAGTGGCGACCGAAGGACTTTGAGACACCACCACCCCGTTACGATAGTGAGGAGGGCTTTGATTGCTGGGAGACCTTGTTTCAGGTGTGAGCCGATTCTGAGGGTGTCTGGCCCTACTACCACAGCCAGTACCAGACCCGCGACACTCACCAGGTCCACACAACAGCGAGAGCGATGCGGGGTCTACTCTACGCCATGCTGCGGGAGACTGTGGTCGACTTCAGACCCTTTCTTGGTGAGGCCGGGACCGGGACTGGAGCAGATCCACGTCAGGGGTGGGAGCTGGCCCTGACACTTCTTGCTGCGGAGACCCATGCCACGAGGGCGGCCCGACTACGTGAGTTTCACTCCCTCCGTCAGGGTCCCACGGAGCTTGCAGCTGACTACTGGAGGCGCGCGATGCGCCTTTACACGCGCCTTGGGACCGGTGGCGGGACGCAGCTGTGGGCACTCGACACCATCATGATGGGGGCGCATTTGGACCACGTGAAGCTGTTTACGGCCTTCGATCGTGTGGCTCTCTCTGAGTTGTCAGAGTCAGTACAGCTCCTTCCTTGGGCCCATCGCTACTTCATCCAGGCCACATTGGCGCATGAGGCTGCCATCGCCCATCAGCAGGGTCCACTTGTTGCAGCAGTGACTGCGACGCCTCCTACGCCTCCGTCCCTGCTCACCAGTCCCACCTCCACTGCTTCGTCCTCCTCCTCCTCTACACCGAGCGGCCACACTCAGGGTGTTGCAGCGGCCGCACAGGGGAAGAAGGGGAAGAAGCGACATGGGAAGGGACAACAGCAGCAGCAGCAGCCGGTGAGTAGTGGCAGTGGACGTTCTGTCCACTGCTACAACTGTGGAGGCTCTCACCGCTACACGGAGTGTGAGCAGCCCCTTGACTGGACTCGGATCATGCGCGGCCTTCAAGCGGCGCACACGCAGTGGATTTCCTCTCGTGACACACGGACTTGGCGTGCCGCGACCACGAGTGCAGCAGACGCATCCGTTTCATTAGGCGGCAGCGGTGATGTGGACCCTTGGGATCGCATGATCACGGAGCTTTGTCAGCTGCTAGCGCTTCGTACTCAGGGAGGTGCGAGTATGTTATCACAGCCGAGTGGTCCCGATACAGCTTGTCTTACTGCGTCTGTTGCTCGTGATGATGCTTGTGGTGGAGCTGTGATGGCTTGCGATGAGGATGGACCTGACAGTACCGACTGGCTTGACGAGTCACATATCCGTGTTGTTCGTTGTTGTCCCGGGTCCTCTGCTGAGCGTCCAGCAGAGGCAGAGTGTTCTGTGGCCCGTTGCTCAGTGTCGACGACTGGTCGTGAGCCGGGTGGCACCTGGATTATTGACTCAGGGGTCACCCATCACATGACCTGTCGTCGTAGTGACTTTGTCGTGCTCGGTCCCGTTGTGACCAGTCGTAGTGTCCGGCTTGAGATTCTGCATCTCTAGGTTCAAACGGTGTTGCGTCTGGATGCCTGTGCACAGAGTTACGGCCAAAACAGTGGTTTTTGAGCCGGTTTTAGGACAAACTTACACTGCCGCGTGCGTCACCCGCCGTGTGCCACGGCAGGTATTTATGTTGTGTGCTTGTCAGTTGTCATTCCTCTCTGCATTGCTAAGCTATTGAAGCTTATGAGACTTTGCGCGTCTCCCTAGCCTGATCCTTGCTGTTTCTTGCACCTGCTTGCTTGCTAGTGCGTCAGCTGACTGGACAGTGTCGCCACATCAGCAGCAGCAAGGTTAGGAAGCTTCCTAGCAATTTCTCAGTACGCTAGTCTTCTGCTACTGCTGCTACGCGCTGGCTCTGATACCAAGCTAGAAACCTAGGCAGCAGGTTGGGGCAGCATGCGTTGTTGATGAAGCGTGCGTGCTTCCACGCTCGTTGCCTAAGTCTGCTGCCCCCTCAGTATGCTGCTCTACAGACTAAGTCTGGAAGCTCTGGGTTTGTTACTCGGAAGTGCGCGCATTAGTGTTAGCGCGAGAAAGGAGCTGAAAACTGGAAATAACTGATTAGCAATGAAGAATGAGCAACAATGGCAAACCACTCCAAGTTCTAGGCCCCTCCCACTAGTGTAAAAGTTGTTACTCAGCTAACCAGCCAATCAGAAAATAGTGCTAGACCTATTTTCTGGCAGGCAGGGTTTTCTCGGTGAGCCCAGCTAGACGCCCGACAGCCCAAGACCCGGGTGTCGTCCGCTTTGCTTGAAAACTGGACCATACCATAATACCGACGCTGCAAAGGCAGTCGTGCTGTCAGAATTAGCTAGAAATAAAGCTACCAGAAGTTGTGGCTGCACGAACCCAGGCAGTGCCTATGACAGTCAACGATGCCAAACAGGGCCATACAACAGAGGACATGGACCCTAGGCATCGCATGATGCTGTAGACGCAATGCCACAGCCAGACACAGTGCTAGGTACAAGCAGACTGCATCCGCAGTGGCAGTGACTGCCGGCGGCCCGACCATCGAGGAGGCCTGTCGATGGAGCTGAGCGCATCGCCAGAGGAAGGAGGCTCCAGCGACGGGTGAGTGGATCTCAGCGTGCGTCGGCTCCACCGAGCGACACTCCAGCGGCGTCAAGTCTCGCCGTCAGTCATCTGCACGCCGATGTACACAAGCCGGGAGGTCACAACAGAGTACAATGAGAGATGCACGAAAACCAACAAGACGTAGCACCAGCAGTAGCAATGAGAGTTACCGCCGTCGCCGTATCCTGGGACCCTTCAAAGCTGACGATAGGTGCAGCGACGTCACCACGCAATCGCCACCACCGTAGCAAGTGGAGCTGTGGCAGTGACAAGCTCTAGTAGCCACTTCGAGCAACAATAGCGACACCGGATGGCATCAGCAGCCGTGTCTGGCTACCAGCCTTTACAAAAAAAAAAGGGAGAAGCAGCTCACAGCAGCAGCTCGCAACGGCGGTGGCTGCGAGTACTGGCAGCGCGCAGCGGTGGCAGCAGCTTGCAACAGCGGTGTCATTAGCACCCACGAGCCGAAACAGCAGCGCAGAAGCAGCAGCAGAAGCAGAAGCAATGCAACAGCAGCATTGTAGCTGCTGTAGTGACAACAGTAGCAGTTGCATCACTACAGCAGCGGTAGCGGCAACAGCAGCGCAATAGCAGCTATGGCAACTGTTGTAGCAGCAGACCTGCTGCAACAGCAGCAACAGGCTTTCGTAGTATTGCTGCTGCAGAGCAGTGTAGCTGTGCAGCACTGCTGCGCAACTACGCAAAAACTGCATAGATTTGCACAGGCATGCACAACACTACGCTGGCATGCGTAACCCCTGCACAACAGCAAGCACGGGGCAATGCGGTCACCCCCATCGGTCACGCGGAGTCTGTGTGACTAAACAAAAAAGGTATTTTCTGGCTGAAAATACGCCAGCGTTTTTTGGCTGGCAAGAAAAACGCTAACATCATCATCAGTTGTGCTGACGTCAGTATGTTTTAGGTCAAAACATCAATTCATCTCAACGTTTCAATGCCTCGAGAAACGCTGTCGGTTCCTTGTTCGGAGCATTTTGACGTTTGATCCAATACTGAGCACTACGATGCCGCCAGTGCGTGACAAGGGCAAAGGGCTAGGAGACCCTCCTCTTCCTCATCTTCGGGCATTATGAGTCCATGGTCGTAGTCTCTCACAATCGACAAGCTTCGTCGATCGCAAGACGAGATGCGTTGGCAGTAGTAGCGGCAGTCCGACGCGGTGTAGGAGATCGTGGAGTTATTGCGGGGTCGTTCGGGGCCCTCACAGCAGCCACCAGGAGGATCTATTATAGCTGTACCATCCGTTCAGTAGTCTACACCTTACACAGCGCCGCAGCCTTAGCACCCCTTATGAGAGGTTGACACCTAGGATGATAAGGAGATAGAGGATGATACAAGCGAGCACAAGATTTGTCTGCTTGAGGAGCACATCCGTGAGCTAGATTTGGGGTTGCAACATCTCACTCTGACACCTTCTCACCATCGGGATCAGGCACATCGTTCAAAAGCGTTGACTTTTGGTGGCGCTTCTCTCACTGGTGGGCTCCCTATACCCCGTCAGCCATCTCCTGAGCCTGAGGTTGCCCTCCCCACGGAGCGGCAACCGAAGGAATTTGAGACACCTCCACCCCGTTATGATAGCGACGGGGGTTTCGATTGTTGGGAGACCTTATTTCAGGTGTGGGCCGATTCTATGGGCGTCAGGCCTTACTACCACAGCCAGTACCAGACCTGCATTGCTCACCAGGTCCAGAAAGTAGCGAGAGCGATGCCCGGTCTCCTCTACGCCACGCCGCGGGAGAATTTGGTCGACTGTTGGAATGATGCTCCTCACCATGGCAGGAGTGACTCCAAAAAGGAACACCAAAAAGACAAGCCTTAGTGCCTTAGTGGTTAATGGTGTCTACCTCTAGAGGTAAGGGCCCGGGTTCAAGTCCCACAAGATGAAGTTATGCCCTGCCTCAAGGGAAGTGGAAAATAGATGCCAGGAAGCTAGCTCAACCTCTAGAGTTCCTCTTTAAGTTTCTAGAAGGCCAGGTGAGGGTCCTGGAAGGTGGCACACCTTCTAGAAGGGGTGACTTGTCCTACAAGGCATCTAGAGGTGTCTTGGTCTTCTGGACACCTTCCCTCCTACTAGAAGCAAGCTGAGGAATCTAGGAAGGGGCAGAAGCTTCTAAAGGAGGGAAAGGATGCCTTCCTAGGTGGGAAAAGGACAGCCTACCAAGGAGCACTCTAGAAGCCATAGAATCTGCTAGGAAGCTCCAAATCTGGCATGCTTTGGTGTTCTGGAAAGCTTGCATCAGTGGCTATAAAACTCCACTGCTTGTGAGCCTTAATCAAGTGTTTATTCCCATCCAATTGAGGCCAAAACTATTGCCTCACTCTCTGACCAGATTTTGCCATCCTTGGAACCAGTTGCCTCCATAGTTTCAGTCTCTCCAAAAACAGTTGGTGGTGTGAACCAGCCACTGCTAGGGACCCTCCAGGGTGCACACTCACCCTCAGGCCAACAAAGGGTTATGGGCCCACGCCTCTNCCAGCTTGATTTCACGCTTCCAACAGCAAGACATGGCAACCAGCGAGCAAGAGAGCAGCCGCGCTGTCCTTAAGTTTGATGGGACAGGATTCGCCTTGTGGAGGTGGCAGTTTGAGGTCTTCCTCGACGACAAGGGACTGCTTGAGCTTGTAAAAGGTGATGATACTGCTCCGCCGGAGACTGCAACGGCTGAGGTGAAGGAGGCATACAAGAAGCGCAACAAAAAGGCGTTGGCGCTCCTTGTGTCCGCGTTATGCCCACCACAACTTGGGCACATCCAAGGATGCACCCTGGCCACGGACGCATGGTCAAAACTCTGCTCCATCTACCAGTCAAGCAATCTTGCCAACCAGCTCTTCATCTTCAAACGACTCGTCACCCTCCGAGCCAACGAAGGCGACAACATCATGGAGATCATGAAGCAGATTGAGTCCCTCGCAGCGGAGTGCGTGGCCACGGGTTGGGAGGTCGACTATCATGTTGCAAGCTATGATCCTCCTTCTGGCCTTGCCAGACAGTTGGAGTCCCATGATCACAATCCTTGGTGGCTGGCCTTCCGACGAGCTGAAGTACCCCAAGGTTGCTGAGTACGTACGCAATGAGTGGATGCGACGTGGCGGTCGAGAGAGTGCAGCGGCATCAAGTTCAGCTTACACGGCTCATCCTCAAAGTGGAGGCTGAGGCGACAAGTGGAAGGGTGCCAAACAGGGCACTAAGAAGGGTGACAAGAAGGGGGAGTGCTTCAACTGCGGCAAGGAGGGCCACTACGCGCGCAACTGTCCCAAGAAGAAAACAGATCGGTCGCAGAGGGGCGGGAAGAAAGTTAAGCACGCCCTTATGGCGTACAACTCCACCAACTTGAAGGATCCGGGAGTTGCCGTCATCGACTCCGGATCAGGCCGCCACACGCAATGCAACAGGGCGGCATTTGTCACCTACGACGCCTCGGAGAGACGCATGACGGTGGCCAATGGAAAAACAGAGGTGGCCGCCGGTGAGGGTAACGTCCGCATTGAGTCAATTGTGGATGGCAAACCTATCACGAGCACAATCTACGATGTGCTGCATATGCCCAACTTTGGGACAAACCTGCTCTCCGTCAGCCGCCTTACTGACAAGGGACTTGAGGTGCTCTTCACAAAGGAGGAGGCCGACATCCGCAAAGAGGGCAAAGGTGAGGTGATTGCGCGTGCCAAGAGGGAGGAGGACTTGTACCTGCTATGCGTGAAGATCCTCAGCAGCCGAGTGGGGTCCAACGCCGCCAATCTTGCAACGAAGGACGGAGGAGACCTGGACCTATGGCACCGCCGACTCTGCCACATTTCTCCATCGACAGTGAAGGAGATGGCTAAGAGGGAAGTGGTGCGGGGTCTCCAAATCAGCGGCCTTGATGGAACCAAGGAGACCGTGTGTGAGCCATGCATCATTGGCAAATCAACTCGACAGCCGTTTGTCGCCAAGGGGATGCGTGCATCGGCAAAACTGGCCGTGGTACACACAGATGTGTGTAGACCGCTTGAGAGCTCCATTGGTGGAGCTCGCTACTTCCTCACCTTCATTGATGACCACAGCCGGAAACTCTACCTCTACCCAATGAAGCGGAAGAGTGAGGTCCTTGCGTGCATGCAAGAGTTTGTGGCTGATGTGGAGCGGCAAACA